>CM021100.1:84472530-84579533 GCA_007115665.2 Sequoiadendron giganteum | reverse complement strand
AAGGGATGCATCCCTTGAAGGCGGGTCTCTCCACTTACAAATAAGAGTTCCTTCATTGATATGCAAACATAGAAATGAGATAATGTTCTGCAATCAGCACATTCACATTTAAATAAGAAAATCTGGAAATCACAGTTAGAGGAACATTCTGGAAATTTCAGTTTAACTTATAATTGTCTTACACAGAAATTCGAACTTAGTTTTGCTCTTAGGTATTAGGATCCTATTTAAGGAAAGATTTGATTACATTTACATGGTATCAGAGCCACGTTGTGTGAATCCAAATCAAATCTAAAACCAGATTGCTCAAGGAATTCATATTTTCTAAAATCGAATTCACATTCTTCATAATGTCAACTATGATCAGATTTGAAGATCGTCTTGCAGGAGCAGATAACTTTACATCATGGAAATTTAGAATCATGATGATCCTAAAAGAGAATAAACTAGACTCACTTGTGAGAGAAAATAAAAGGGAACCTAAGTCTGAACCTGAGAAAAGTCAATGGATCGAAAACAATGAAAGGGCCATGAAAATCCTTGTAGATGCAGTAAGGGATCATATAGTGCCTATCTTAGCAAAACATGAAACTGCATACCTTATGTACAAATCTCTTGAGAGTACTTATGAGATCAATAACACCTGTAGGACTTTAGCATTAAAACGACAAATCAACAATGCCCAAATGAATAAGGGGAGTCCATTAATGTATACTTCATGAGGATTATTGAACTTAGGGATCAATTATCCACAATTGGATACCAGATTGACAACAAAGAGTTAACCTTAATTGCACTAGGAGGCCCACCAAACTCATGGGAGTCATTCATTCAAGGAGTAAGTGCGATATCTAAACTCCCTAAATTTGATAGGCTAAGAACTGACTGCCTTCAAGAAGAAACAAGACTCTCCTCTAAAGAAAATAAACAAAAGAACATAGATGAAGACATTCATGTACTCAACACAACGTCTAATAAAAGGAACAAGAAAAACTCCTACAAGAAAGGATATTTTAAAAGAAAGAGAAATTCCAATGGAAAGGAATCTTTTAAAAGAAAAGACATCTCTCAAGTACAATGCTTTAGATGTGATCAATATGGTCACTATGCAATGAAGTGCCCTGACAGATCTAGACAACAAGCATCCTTTGCCAAAGTAGGAAAGACAATCTCAGATCATGAATCTGAAGACCTTGTGTTCTAAAAGGACAAATGGACTTAGAGTTACCCTTATGGATGGGAAAACTCAACTATTTAAACAAAAAACCATCCCATGGAGGATCTTGTAAAAGTTGTGTCTTAGAAAAGAAAATAAAACCTTTAAAATGTATAATAGAAACCTACATCTTAAGGAACTCTGCATGAGTGTTGGAATTAAGAGGGAGTTCACAAGTTGTTTGACCTCAACATTAAAACCATTCAAAAGGTCATAAAGTTCAAAGTAAGACAGAGATCTATTTCCTTAGGATACCTAAAATGGAACCTACCCTTGAGATTCAAAGGGAGCATCCTGAGGAAATGCCACTTAAATCTCCTACCACTTCAAATGGGGACACACTTGACATTGGCAGAAAGAGACCACTTTGGGCAAGGAAGATAATCAAAGAAGCAGAGGATCTTGCAGCACCTAAAGGATCACTCAGGGAGAAAGTCTTCCGACATCAAGCTTGGAAGGATGCATTGACGGAGGAATATCAATCCATCCTAAAGAATGATGTATGAGACATAATGCTCAGACCAAAAGAGAAATCTGTTGTCGCTTCTAAATGGCTCTTAAAATCAAGCATGCTGCACATGTTACCCGATATACATCAGTAAGAACAGTGTTAGCCATTGCAACAGCTAAAGGTTGGAAGGTCCACCAAATGGATGTGAAAACTGCCTTCCTGAATGGAACCATTGAAGAGGAAGTCTACCTAGAATAGCCTGAAGGATTTGTGATACATAACTCTAACTCACATGTGTGCAGACTCAAGAAAGCTCTCTATGGACTTAAACAGGCTCCCAAGGTCTAGTATGAAAGAATTGACAGCTATCTCTTGGGATTAGGTTTTCCAAGAATAAATGCGGACTCCAATCTATACTTCAAGGTAATCAAAGGTGATATGCTTATAATTATTTTATATTTTGATGACCTACTAATAACAGGGGAAGATCACCTCATTACTCAAGGGAAACAAGATCTAATCTCTGAATTTGACATGAAAGACTTGGGTATTCTTCACTACTTCCTCGGTTTGGAAGTATGGCAGAAATCAGAAGGTATTATACTAAATCAAGGGAAGTATACTATTGACATTCTGAAAAGATTTGGAATGTTGGACTGTAGACCGATGTCCACACCCATGGAAACCAACCTTCACAAATTGAAAGAAGCAGCAGCAGAATCCAAATGTGCAGATCCGACCCTTTACAGACAGATGATTGGATCCTTGATGTATCTGGTTAACACCAGACCTGATATTTGCTATGCTGTAAATGCCCTCAGCCAGTTCATGTGTGAACCCAAGGAAATTCACTTGATGGCTGTAAAACATATCTTTAGATATCTTCAAGGCACCATTGGATATGGGCTTCATTACAAGAATGATCCATTAGATCTACATGGGTACTCAGATTCAGATTAGGCTGGAAGTGTAACTGATCGAAAAAAAAAACACATCAGGATGCTGTTTTAGTTTGGGATCGGCTATGATCTCCTAGATTTGTAGAAAACAATCGTCAGCTACATAGAGCTCAACAAAAGTTGAATATATTGCAGCCTCAATGGGTGCAAGAGAAGCAGTGTGGCTTTGTAAATTGATTGTGGGACTCTTTGGTGAGCCCTTGAATCCTACGATTATTCATTGTGATAATCAGAGTTGTATAAAGCTCTCTGTGAATCCTGTCCTTCATGACAGATCTAAACACATTGAGATCCCCTATCATTATGTGAGAGATATGGTGGAAAGGAAAGTGATTCAATTGGAGTATATTAGTACAAATGATCAAACTGCAGACATTCTCACCAAGCCTCTCTCCCGGATCAAGGTAGAGCACTTCAGGAAGAAACTTGGTATGGTTGAAATGTAATTTGTTATTTATGTTTGAAATACAAATTGTTTATAAATTGTACTAATATATAAAGATGTTTAATGTGTAAACTCTTGTGTCATGTGTGTGACTTCATGACTTTATGGGCCTACCCCGCCTGTGTACATTATCGAAAGGTGACGATCTTTCTGATAATGAACACTTGTATTTGACATTGTAAAGTGACGACTCTCCAATGATCAAACTATCATAATAGATATCATATGGCTTGATATCTATAGACATGTCATGATAGTATCTCTTAGTCACCTTGATGGATATCATGAGACTTGATATCTGAAGGTCATGTCATGATAGTATCTCTTAGTCACCTTGATGGATATCATGAGACTTGATATCTGAAGGTCATTGTGACCCATAAGAGATGATCATGGTGGATGAGTATATCCGTGGATATGCCATGATCTATGGTAGACATCATGTGACTTGATGTCAGTGCACATACCATAATGAAGATATGTATGAAGAATGTCATGTGACTTGACACTTTCAGAAGCATATCATATCTTCTGATATCACAAGTTAGGTGATATCACTTTTTGGAAGTTATTCTTCCTAGTTAAAGAGGGAGTGGAGAAATGTTGAAAATGTGTTATGAAGAATGTCATGTGACTTGACAACTTTGAGAAATCATATCATATCACATGTGAAGGTAATATCTTGACTTATTTGATTTGAAATATCTTTCCTAGCTAAGAGGGAGTGTTAATGTGTGATAGCTTCAGTCAGATATGAATGACAGTGATGCAAGTATCATTGTCATTCATAAGTGATCGAAATTATCATACATGTTATGATATTTCTATAAGAATCAATTAAAATCGAAATTATGAACATTCATATTAAATTCAATCATTCCTGTGATTTTTTCTGCATTCATGTGAAATCGGAATTCTCTTAAAAGTCATCCGCCATCATGTAGAAGGGTGTGTATGTTAATACATACTTAACAAATGGTAAATGACTGTTGAGGAAGCCTGCGCGCAAAGGGACACGTCCCTTGAGCGGACGTGTCTCCACACGTGGAGACACCTCCTCTCAAGGGACGCATCCCTTGAAGGCGGGTCTCTCCACTTACAAATAGGAGTTACTTCATTGATATGCAAACATAGAAATCAGATAATGTTTTGCAATCAGTACATTCACATTTAATAAGAAATTTTGGAAAACGCAGTTAGAAGAAAATTCTGGAAATATCATTCTTACTTATAATTGCCTTACACAGAAATTCGAAACTTAGTTTTGCTCTTAGGTATTAGGATCTCATTTATAGGAAAGATTTGATTACATTTACACAATTCATCAAGCTTTGACAAAACTTGAATTCCATTTTCAGTAGTTTGTGAGCTTGAACTGCAATCTTCATATGCTGGCTGAGATGATGTAGAACAACTTTGATGGACAAAGATTTCAAAAATCGTTTGAGCTGCACTCCCCAACTTGTCTCGCATGTGATGGACACTCTTCATCATTCCATCCATAGTGCCTTCCAATTCCTTAGCTTGTTTTCAGGTGAAGAGAAATCTGCCTTATGACTACTAGAAACATCTCTTTCCACTTTGTTTTCTACACATGATTCAAAGGAGTTGGTCAAATCAACTTTGTAGTGGGAAGGGACTTTAGCTTCCTCTTTCTCTTGGCTTCCAAACCAACATTCTCCCGAATTGTGAAAAGGTAATTCGCTGGTTGAACACATATCTTCTACCAATCGAACTTCTCCTCCATTTGGATCTGCACTTATGATCTCATCATGCAACTCTATGTCAACTCTTGTTTCTAGAAGTTCTTCTCTTGGATTTTCAACTTGAGGCTCCTTAACACCTGTTGACTCATTGTTCTCTATTGCTAGATAAATGGAAACTCCTTGAACATTTGGTATCAATTTGAAGGGATTCCAACATTCATCCTCCTCTTCAACTTCGAAAATCTCCTCTTTGTCCTCAACAATCTTCTTCAAAGATGGCTTCAATTTTTCTTCACATTGACTGAAAATTTCTTTGACTAACAAATCAGCAGTTGGAGGAATTTGCTCTTCTCGTTCAAAGACATTCTTGAGAAGGACTTGGACTCTTTCGGGAAGAGTATCAACTTCTTGGATGGTGTCAATTAGAACATTTTTAATAGATGCAATAATTAAATAAATAAATGATAAATCTGATTCTCCATCTTCAGCATCCAGGGGTGCTTAGTGTGAAATTAAAGAAATAAATGCAGCAATAATAGACTAGAATAGTACTACTGTTTATAGTCTTACAATATGAAAAAAACTGCAAATTACATGAATATTACAATAACTTTCAAGCACAAAAATACTGGATGATTCCACATTAGATATCTACTAAACTTGATGAAAAAAAGACTAGAAATTCAAACTGAAACAAGTTTGATATAAAATCTGCAATTCTGGAAATGAACTACCAGCAATTGCAAACTCACTTAAATGCTCATAACTTCACCAAATTACCTCCGAATTGACTGAAATCTTTTGCAAAGGCTCTCTAGGAGTATGGTGCCCAAGAACAAATCAGAAAACAACATCAAATCCTCCTCATTTATTTTGCACAAATCCCAATGTGCTCTAAGAGGGTACGACTTGGCTAGAAGGGCAATTTTGCTCTTAAAAATCAGGTTCTTTGAAATTAAATCTCAGCTTTCATGGAAAGGGTCGCCCATGGTCAACAATCACATAGCACAAATGTCCATAATAAAATAAAATTTATTCACAAAGCTGCTAACAAAATTCGATTTAAGCTATATGTGAACCAGCAACATTAAAATTGGAAATTCTCACCAATATCTTCACTTTGATGCACAATATGCACTTTCGGATGAAGCGCATTCTCAAACAACCATCTAGGGTACCATAGTTTTAGGTTCGAAGAATGGAGTAAACTTGCTAAGCTTTCCCTTAGCCGGATTCTGAAATCAATTCAGCAGCATAACTTTACAACATTTTCCAAGATAATAAATGAGAGAGCAAAGGCTTTCTTTTATAAGTTTTGAGGTGACCCTTCAGTTTCTCCATAAAAAACTCCCTTTCTTGCTCTTGAAAATATTTTAATTTTTAAAATATTTTTTCCCCTCTTATTTTGGCGTCCAAACTTTAGGGAGATAATAAACTTTTAATAAAATAATAACCATCTCCAAAGTGGCGTCCCATCCTTAAAATAATTAACTGATTTAAGAAATATTAAATATTTCTTTCATGAGACGTCCTCCCTTTTATGACCACTTTTAAAAACAACATGAAGTTATTATGCTAGGCCAAGGTCATAAAATATTAAAATCATTAAATGATTTAAATAAATCATTTATTCACAAATGCACCTCAGAAAGCCAAATTAGGGAAAACTCAATTGCTCCGCTCAAAGTGAAAAGCTTACTGTGTTGCTGCCGATTGGAGTCCCGCTAAAACTAGAATTTACTAAAAATAGTAAATTCTGAAAAGTTGCTCCGTTCACTTTGCATGTCATACCATTGTGAAGCTCTCAAAAAACCCAGAAAGAATCCGAACTCCAAATCTCGAAACTCAATTTGCTAGCTAAAAATAGCAAGTTCCAGAAAAGGTTGTCTGATGGAGATGTATGTCACACCATTTCGAAGCTCTCCAAAAACCCAGAAAACATCACCAGACATGCATCAGAAACTCATACATGCAAACCCTCAAAACTGCTCTAGAATCCCAATAGCATAGGAAACCCTAATTTTACCTCTGACAAATCTACGGGCTTCCAGAAATAGGCTATCGGGCATTGAAGGGTGAAAGGCGAAAATGGGGACATAACAATCCACCCTTCCCAAAATTGCTTGTCTTCAAGCAACTCAATTGGCATTCTAAAATCACTATGCTAAACCAACTGAAACTGAACATGATCCCAAGGTCCCAAATCAACCTAGGAGATCGATAACACCAACTGATGTAAGCACTGCACTGCTGGATGCCAACACGAGAGACCACCAAATGAAAACTAAACTGAAACACCTTGGGAAAAAACTCTATAAAGCCAACATTGGCTTCCCCATCCTCAGCTGCTAAATTGTAAACCCAAGTGATTCCAGGATTCCAAATCATTCTCAGGAACATTGCTCCTCTAATCCGTTGCGCTACTCTAATTAAAATATTAAGGTGGAGCAACATAACTCGATCCACAAAAGATGATGCACCAAACATGTCAGTGCCCGGGTCCCATATCAGTCTGTAGGACCTCCGAACCTCGCTGTCATAATTCTAATCAGCAACAAAAATATTTTCAAACAAGTCACCAAACCAATGCCAAACAACGAATCATGCTCCATACTCCATCTCAATCCAAAGGAATATACATTCACTGGAAAGACTCCAAGAAATCTTCACATTTTTCACTTCATGAGCCTTAATTTGACAAATCAAGTCAACTAATAACTCGCTGCCCCAAACAATAATGTATGAGATGTTATTATGAATTCCACTGTTTATTATCAAAGAACAACCCATATATGAATTTTGACTATACTGAATCATTCCCTTGCTTAGTTGAGGCAAACCTTCAGTCCAAATAATAGATGGAGAGACCTGAAATTGAACTAACCAACTGTCAAACAGGTCTGAAATAATCATCTTGAGATCTGATTTTTGAGAAATCAGCATCCAAGAGGGTAGACAGCAGCTGCAACGAAAGAATTTCTCATCAAATTTGACATAGCTACTCATGAACAAGGTTGGTAGCACTTCTAGCAAGGGTCTCCATGCCACCACAAACCAACTTTTGATCATATTTCCTTTCCAGAACACCAATTTATGATAAGAAATAAAGAACCAATGACCAAGAAAGAAGGAGGCAGCAAACATAAAACTGAAATTTTGACACTTATCACTCCACCCAACCTTCTTTTTATGCATACCATTCTTCATAAGAATATACTTGAGATCCCAAATACTGATTTTCAACTGAAGATTTTTTCCCAACACAAAAGCCAATAATCACGACATTCAGAAAACAATGTGCTGGTTTAACCCCTTTAAAATTTTCAATATTACCTTGCCCAATAATGCCAGGATCCCAAACCATCAGCAATGAAGAACCATTTCTCAGACGAAGAACTTTTCTCACATGAATCCTCTGATTTTCCCGTTCCATCTGAGTAAAAACTTCTTGAAACTCCAAGAAGTAATCAACAAACCTAAATTTGTTGAAAACATTGAATCCAAAATCTTCTGTTATATATTGCGTGAAAGATTCCATGAATCCTTCATTAAATATAATTATGGAATTAGTTATTCTAAGAGAAGATGGAGACATAGTGAAATCTGACAAGAACCTTACAAGCATCCTCATCAAATAATAAATAAAGTCCTCATCAGTACGCCAATCAACTCTTTGTTGTTGAATCAAAAGAACATCTTCATTTCTTAATGTTCCTTGATTTACCATTCCTTGCTGAATGGATGTACTAAAAGCAGCAATAGATTCCTCTTCATGTAGCTCTCGAACCACCTCTCCACTAGTGAAAGACCAATTGAAATTTCTTCTTTCTTTGATATTACCTGAAGAAATTCCTTCTTTATTTTCAAAAAGAGGATTTTCATAAATCCTGCTAGCATCTTCTTCATACAAGATATTGTCAAATGCCTAAAAAACTTGTCGATGAGAATTTGAATGCTTTGGTTTCTCGGGACAACATTCCAAATCATATGTTTCTTGTATGAAATCAAGCTCATCAAGAATTCCTTGAAGCTCCTCTGCTCTTCTTTTGTTTTCTTGCTCTCATGAATATTGAACAGCAGAAATCTGATTCTCTGCTTCAATTAGAGTCTCATGCACTTCTTGCAACTTGGCTTTGTTGAGCTTGTTACATTCCAATGCCTTGTCGGCAATTTTGGCCACTATGTCTTTAACATGAATGATGTGCAAAAGACTTGATTTGATTTCCTCCAAGGCAAACTTAATGAACTTCATATCAGCAATGGAAATGCAACATACATCTTCTCCTATAGGCACAACATAAGTCAAATTTTCAACATGTCGATGCAATTGATCAAGCTTTGACAAAACTTGAATTCCATTTTCAGCAGTTTGTGAGCTTGAACTACAATCTTCATATGCTGGCTGAGATGATGCAGAATAGCTTTGATGGACAAAAATTTCAAAAATCGTTTGAGCTGCACTCCTCAACTTGTCTCGCATGTGATGGACACTCTTCATCATTCCATCCATAGTGCCTTCCAATTCCTTAGCTTGTTTTCAGGTGAAGAGAAATCTGCCTTATGACTACTAGAAACATCTTTTTCCACTTTGTTTTCTACACATGATTCAAAGGAGTCGGTCAAATCAACTTTGTAGTGGGAAGGGATTTTAGCTTCCTCTTTCACTGGTTGAACACATCTTCTACCAACCAAACTTCTCCTCCATTTGGATCTGCACTTATGATCTCATCATGCAACTCTATGTCAACTCTTGTTTCTAGAAGTTCTTCTCTTGGATTTTCAACTTGAGGCTCCTTAACACTTGTTGACTCATTGTTCTCTATTGCTGGATAAATGGAAACTCCTTGAACATTTGCTATGAATTCGAAGGGATTCCAACTTTCATCCTCCTCTTCAACTTCGGAAATCTCCTCTTTGTCCTCAACAGTCTTCTTCAAAGATGGCTTCAATTTTTTTTCACATTGACTGAAATTTTTTTTGACTAACAAATCAGCAATTGGAGAAATCTGCTCTTCTCGTTCAAAGGCAATCTTGAGAAGGGCTTGGACACTTTCGGGAAGAGTATCAACTTCTTTGATGATGTCAATTAAAACATTTTTAACAGCTGCAAACACCCCCTCGTCCTGCTCACTCCAAGTCGAGGTGAAGAGATAATTAAATAAATGATAAATCTGATTCTCCATTTTCAATTCTATCAATAAGATGCAAGCATTAACTTCATAAATGTCTTTAAAACAATTGCTCTTCGTGGAAACAAACTATTGTCAGTTTCATCCAAATCTTGAAAGCTTTCCACTATCATTTTTAATATGATCTTCATGGTTTCATCATCATTGGGCAACTGGGGAATTACAATTCTTATTATCTCCATGAAACAAGAAGAAATCAGCAGCTTGGTTTCTTCATTAGGATGCCCCAACCAATAGGGCTGATTCAAAAAATTCACTGTAGGAGCTAAAGCCAACTGCATTTCCTCCAAAGGTGATGGCCTCACTTGTCTCAGACATTGTTCTAACAAATGAAGAATATTCTCTTCATTTCCTTTGGACCGAAATTCTTTGCCAAGTCTCTTTCCAACCAAAAAGAGAGTCTCTGCCAACTTCCTCTCTTCTTCATTAGCCATACCTTATTCTGACAAGACAAGGTTTCGCAAACCTCTAAAAAAGTGTCAATTTCAAAAACTTCTGAAGCTGAAACTAAACTTTTTTGCTCTTTGATGCAGTATCGGTTTTCTCTAACTCTCATCTAATAACTGAAGCGTTGAAACTCACAGGATGGCAGGAAAACAGGCTCTGATACCACTGAAAGATACCTTCTCAATTTTTTCTTGATTTTCAATATCAAATACAATGTAACCATGCACCTGTTAAGGTTAGCTCCAAAACCAAAACGATGCAGAATACTAACTCTAACAAAGAATGCGTCCTAAGACCCGATGAGGGAGGAGGGGCGGGCATATGGTCAGAGGATCCCTAGGATCTAATTAATTCAATAACTGAATTGATTACAATTGAGAGAGAAGAATTAAACTCAACACCAAGAATGTTCACCAAGATCCTTGGAATGCGAGGTGATAGCATATGGCGGAGTACTAATTATAAAACTGAAAAGAACTTAGGCGGATACCAGCCATGAGAGTTTTTCCACACTTCCACTTAATTAGTGGAGGGAATGAAATTACAAATAAACAATTCATCCGCTGTAGCAAACATCCACTCAACAGTGGGAATTCATCACTTGACAGTGGGTACAAGAGAGCTTAAACAATTCGTTTCTCCACACTGGCGGTATACCATCTAGGGGTGCTTAATGTGAAATTAAAGAAATAAATGCAGCAATAATAGACTGGAACAATACTATTGTTTACAGTCTTACAATATGAAAAGAGCTGCAAATTACATGAATATTACAATAAATTTCAAGCACAAAGATACTGGATGATTCCACATTAGATATCTACTAAACTTGATGAAGAAAAGACTAGAAATTCAAATTGAAACAAGTTTGATATAAAATCTGCAATTCTAGAAATGAATTACCAGCAACTGCAAACTCACTTAAATGCTCATAACTTCACCAAATTATCTCCGAATTGACTGAAATCTTTTGCAAAGGCTCTCTATGAGTATGGCGCCCAAGAACAAATAAAAAAAAAACATCAAATCCTCCTCATTTTTTTCGCACAAATCCCAATGTGCTTTAAGAGGGTACGGCTTGGCTGGAAGGGCGATTTTGCTCTTAAAAATCAGGTTCTTTGAAATTAAATCTCAGCTTTCATGGAAAGGGTCGTCCATGGTCAACAATCACATAGCACAAATGCTCAGAATGAAATAAAATTTATTCCCAAGCTGCTAACAAAATTCGATTTCAGCTGTATGTGAACCAGCAACATTAAAATTGGAAATTTTCACCAATATCTTCACTTTGATGCACAATATGCACTTCTGGATGAAGCACATTCTCAAACAACCATGTAGGGTACCATAGTTTCAGACCCGAAGAATGGATTAAACTTGCTAAGTTTTCCCTTAACCGGATTCTGAAATCAATTCAGCAGCATAACTTTACAACATTTTCCAAGATAATAAATGAGAGAGCAAAGGCCTTCTTTTATAAGTTTTGAGGTTACCCTTCAATTTCTCCGTAAAAAACTCCCTTTCTTGCTCTTGAAAATATTTTAATTTTTAAAATATTTCTTCCCTCTTGTTTTGGCGTCTAAACTTTAGGGAGATAATAAATTTTTAATAAAATAATAACCATCTCCAAAGTGGCGTCTCATCCTTAAAATAATTAACTGACTTTAGAAATATTAAATATTTCTTTCATGAGACGTCCTCCTTTTTATGACCACTTTTAAAAACAACATGAAGTTATTATGCTAGGCCAAGGTCATAAAATATTAAAATCACTAAATGATTTAAATAAATCATTTATTCACAAATGCACCTCAGAAAGCCAAATTAGGGAAAACTCAACTGCTCCACTCAAAGTGAAAAGCTTACTGTGCTGCTGCCGATTGGAGTCCTGCTAAAAATAGAACTTACTAAAAATAGTAAATTCTGAAAAGTTGCTCCGCTCACTTTGCATGTCATACCATTGCGAAGTTCTCAGAAAACCTAGAAAGAATCCGCACTCCAAATCTCGAAACTCCAATGTGCTGGCTAAAAATAGCAAGTTCTGGAAAAAGGTTGTCTGATGGAGATGCATGTCACACCATTCCAAAGCTCTCCAAAAACCTAGAAAACATCATCGGACATGCATCAGAAACTCATACATGCAAACCCTCAAAACTGCTCTAGAATCCCAATAGCATAAGAAACCCTAATTTTACCTCTGACAAATCTACAGGCTTCCAGAAATAGGCTATTAGGCATTGAAGGGCGAAAGGCAAAAATGGGGACATTACAAATGTTGAGATCTCAAATCTAACCTCACCATCGTTTTTTATCATTCAACCATTATATCCAACCAAGTTAATGGTTATAGAGCAAGTAAAAAATATAATTTAAATTTACATAAAACCTTTTCTAGGTAGGGCTTGCTAGCCCATACTCTTAGACACATATTGATAAACCATAAAGAAAAAGTGTTGCATTATTGCACCCTTGATTGGAAATTATGTTAGGGCTTTTCCTTGTTAATTAGTGAGGCTCATAATAGAACCCCTAAGCATTCCATCATATATGAGGGTCTAATATAAAGAAATAAACTGCCACCTCCATGACTAGTTTAACTGCATATCAAGATTAGATTAGTCTTACTTACAATAATTAAAATTGTGGTGTTTCATTTTGTTCCGAGACTAATAAAATATTAGAAGATATTAAGAAATATAACACAATTCTTCAATGCACAAGTTTGATGTGCATCACTGTGTTCTTGAAAACACTTTAAACTCTGTCGAATGGCAATTGGAAGTGAGTTGGATAACAGTAGTAGCCACGGGGCAAGGTTGCGGCATATTCATAACAGGTAATACACTAGTAACATGGTCCAAGTATGCTCCATACAACAATAAAGATAGCCCATAACCTCTGCAAGTTTTACCAAGAAAATAAATGAACAAACCTAACAAATGCCTATATTTCTGAAAGAGAAAATGAAAATTACAATAAAAAACAATAAAAATATCACCTGGAAATGAATTTTTAAAGTTAATAATAATACTGGTTTATATCTGATGAAAAATTTCTCAAGCTGCACACTCTTCCTCTAATTAGTAAAAATAGATATGCAAAATCCAGTCTAATGAAATATCACAAGAATAATGCAATCACTAATATATCCCTAACAAATTTGATGCATATGTAACCTGGTAAAATGATTGAAGACCAAAGAGTAAAATTTACTCTGACCATCATTTATATAAAAATTAAGGAACAACCTTGTTCTGGTAAAACTGTCATTCTTATTACTTTTAATTAAATTGGTCTGTTAAAAAAGAGAACGCTACATATCTAAATTTACAATCTTTAGCTATACATGAAATCCATTGTAAACCATAATTACTTCATGACTATTATGAAATACAGATGAAAAACATTTTTATTTTAATATCATAATCTTCACACATTCCACACTCTGTTATGGTAGCAGTAGAAAATTTAAAAACAATATTCATTTCCCTCCAGTTTTTGAAAAAGAAAATGCATGAATCTAGGATAGCACAGAAAACTAATCCAATATTTGGAGGAAAAATTTACACTACAGATATCTGTCAATTTGAAATACATTATGGATTACAATTTGAAAACATCTACAGTCATGGTGAAGCATATAAAGAAAACAGTAAGTGCAAAGCACAGGCTCCACATTTATCAGGTTTCATGTTGCATTTCTATAAACATGTCCAGGTGTCCTCGAGCAATAAAATTCTGAAATGTGATTGACAATAAAAATCAAGGTTTCTACTTTCTATTAACCATCTTTTTCAAAACTGTAATGGAGACCTTATGTGAATCCCCTCCTACTCTGGTTTATCTATTTAAACTTCTTAAACTATCTAAATCAGTATCCATGTGGTAAATCAATTTGTAACATCTGCAATGATCTGGGAGTAATACCTGCTGTCTCTTCTGCTGTTACAAACTAACAATGAAGAGGAGGGAGGTTAATATCTGACTCTGGGATCCAACTTCTAACACTTAGTCTTCTTAAGTTATATAACTCTGCTGAATGTATCTTTCCTCTGTTGTTATGGACTGATAATGTTTTACAAACTGAAGAGGAGGGAGGCTAATATCAGAGCTCCATAAGCTTCCCAGTTCCAGTCTCCAAAACAGCGCATTATTTTAAGCACCATCCTCAATGGACCTCAGCTAAAGATCTCTCAATACCCCAATGACCAGAGACCCCAATGATAAGCATTCAAGGATCAATATAGGAGGTAATATTGCCTATTTGTGTGTGCCTAGTAATGTGAAAGCTGATATGCAAGCAAGCAACCCTAATATTAATGAGTAATGACTATGGCTTTGCAGTCAAAACTCCACTTACAAGGTGAATGTAAGAAAAGAAAACCAATCCTCTTGTTAGGGATCAATCCGGTTTTATTCCCTTCATCCACTCACTTACAATGCTTTGTCTCAGGCTCTACACCATAGAAGATGGGGATGACTGTAGTGCTGTAGGGGATGTGTTCCCTTCCATATGAGGATGCAGCAAAAGTAGAAGTGTAGGGCATTATTGCATCAAAAGCGTTTTGCATGGGATTCACTCGTCCAGATGCATCAGAATGGGTAGGACCATTCTCAGGCCATCAAAAACATTTCCTAGGCTAGTGCTAGAAGAAGCCGCCATTAGATGCAGATTGAAAGAAAGAAAAAATTCGATAAAAAGGAGGGCTTAGGGTTTGAAATACTTCACAGCTGAGGTTGAGACTTTGCTATAAATTAAGGAAAACTGATAAAACTGGGTTAATGTTGAAATACCTGGAAGACAGATGTTTGAAATACCTGAAAGACAGATGTAGAGATGATGGAATTGAATTGTATCTTAATAAAGATGAAAGAAGGGAGCGAGACGAACCAGAACCAATCTTGGTATTGTTGCTGCTTCAATCTATTCACGGTAAACAAAAAGCAGATCTATAAATGTCTGGGTTTTAGGGATACCAAAAGCCGATTTGATTCGAAAATCTGATGTGACTGTTTGACGACCAGTTTACAGGGATCTGAAGACTGTTTCATGGAGGCTATGAGACGTATTCCGGGTGCATGAGACAAGTTTGCAGGCCGATTGTGCACTAGGGATCCCAGAGGTAAAGACTATCGGCTAATTAGCCTACGTGGACCCTGTTGATGCGTGTTTTATGACACACCAAACACTCTAGAATAAAGAATCCAAAGAAGCTCTATCCTCTCTTGAAAAGCTACCTTGTATGCTAAGATTGAAAGAAAGGTCATACGGCAATTCCAATGTTTCGTAAGTTAGGTGCGGATAAGCTCTGTGGTTGTTGTCATTTGCCGGGGACACAAAGGGGTTTACTGTAGTAAGTTACTCAAAAAGCAAGGACTCGAATGCAGTATTATTTTGTTTTTTGAAATTTTCTGATTTTAGATAAAAAAAGTGAAAAAGGAGTAAGGGTTCAAAAATCCTATACTATTCCTATGAAATCAAGAGACTGTAAGGATCGAGTGAAACTAAAAAAAACCATACTTTGTTTCACCACGCTAAACGACAACTACACAAAGCAAGTGCAATCTTCTGGGATTTGTGCTTAAGATTTCTTTACTACGAACAACACCATCAATAAAACAACATTATTCGAAGTAAACATTGAAGCATCCACATCAAAAACTCAGTCTAACTTTACGCATTGAATGAAAAGCATCCATCCAAAGAAAGTATGAGCCAAGTTTCACTAATCTTTACTATCAATCTATCATTCCATTAACATACATTCTAATTTGAATCCATTCTACAAGGAAGAGAAATATGCAACCATGCATTTGACAACGAAAGGATTCAAAGCATCTCATGCATTATGAACTTTATTATCAAAGTAGTTCTCAGCAACAATTTCATAGAACTCTCTCTCTTATTCTACCATCTATGCTCTCTAATCTATGCTTCTACAATCTCTTCTATCTCCTATCCTTCTTCTATCTCCTATTCTCTATTGTCTATCTGAGAGAGCGGGGGTATTTATAGAGTTTCAAGAATACAATGAATGGCCAAGATCAATTCAAGATTAACGGCCTAGATTTGAAATAAAATAACCCTAATTAGGGTTGCCCAAATAACAATCAGTTAACAAACAGAGAAGTCATCCACTGGGAGTTGCATCCTTATCCGCTTCCCTAGCACTAAGTTCAATGAATCTGGACACAATGGCACTGACTTCCTCAATGGTGATGTCTGACAGCGTATTAACTTTGTATTCCAGCAAGTCCAAACTGTTTGAACATTTTGCAAAGGAGATCACCCATTCTGATTCCTGCTGCAGGAAGGTGTTTCAGACGGTCAGAAAGTTGAATGCCTTAGTCAAATTCTCTTTCAGGATTGGCTCGGTGGAGAAAATCCTTTGAACTTTATCCTTCAGATTTTCTAGCTGCAAGTCATTTTCTTGGACAATGTCCTTGTCAAGCACATCTGCAGCCATGTGGAAATTTTTATTTTGGATTCCTTTTACTTGTTCTTCAATTTTGGCGCTATTTGCTTTCACTCTCTCCAAGACTTCTCCGTGTGAGACTAGTGCATAATACTAGTTGTTGAAATCGTATGCTGCTCCTGCTGCAATGATGTCTTCATCAATCAATCTTTGCTTTGAAATTCCCTTTATCTCTCGAAGACATGGAATAATTTTTCTTTGAATGTCTTGGAGGCCGTACCATGCTTCTGCTAGGTTTACAACTCGTTAGAGTAGAGAAGAAGTTTGCCCATAAACATATGCCAACTTTTCTGTGAATGCCATTGCTTCTTCCATTTTTCCTGCCATCCATTCCTTGGTTTCCTTGGCGGTAGTCAACTCTTCTTCAAAATTTCTTACTGGCTCTTGTGAAGAGTTGAGAAGTGGAGGGGCTGATTGGTCGCCTTGATTGAGCGGCCTTGTTAGATGCTGGATGTATTCTTTTAGGCGCTCTATCTCCATTTTGCACTCTCCTTTCTTCACCACTTCTTTATCTAGCCTAGATTTGATGGTGTCAACAGTTTTATCCAGGTCCTCAACTTCCCGCCTTTTTGTTGTTGGACCAATATCAATGATTGTGACGGCATATTCACTTGGAGCAATTTCATCTCGTGATTTCTCAATTGTAGGCATTGCAATCTGTACTGTATGGTTACTAGCTTTGTCTCTTCGTATTGTCTAAAATTTCTTGGCTGGCTTCTTTGTAGCAGTTTGTTCTAGCCTCGCCAAGAAATCTGCAGTATCATCTTCTTCTGGTATCTCTGCTGGTACCTTGATTTTAAGTTTTTCTTTCAGCCAATCTAGGAATGTTTACTATTCAACTCCATCTTCCTAATTATCTTGAATGTCTTGCATGTCCTGAATTTCCTGCACAGATGGATCTTCTTGAATTCCTTTGAGGGCGGAAATCATTCCCTCTTGGAATTCTCCTCCCATGACATCTACATCATCATCTGACTCATAAATCTCCGTGCTTGTAGGGGAGTGGTGATAAACATCTTCCGGTTGCATTGGCTCCATATCCTTTTCTAGAACTGGCGAAGGAAATCTCATTTGTCCCCATGACTCTTCCTCCATGATCAATATCTCATCCACATTTTTGGATGTGGCTGAATGAACGGGCTTGGATTTTTGCATCTTCTGGGCTGGTCCCTCATCTACTGCCTTCTCCTTGCCCTTCCTTATAGAGTCATCAATCCTTTCTTTTCTCTTCTTTGGGTTGGCAGTCTCAGTTAGTTCACCTCCTTGAGATGCACCGACATTAGAAGAACAAGACTCTGACTCACCCATCAAGTCATATGTAAATGGCACATTCCTTTTCCGTAAAATTTGCACTTGTTGGTCTACCCACCATTGCGAGTACTTGAACACAGGCCTCATAAAAGTTGTTAAGTCACCAAGTTTAGGCTTAGACCATCTTATAGGAGGAAGCGACTGCCTTTCATCAAAGCTCGACTACACGTACACTTCTTCATCTTCAAGTTGATTAGGTACACGAAAGAGCTCTGTTGTCTTGATCATATCCAACGGTAGTCTTGACCATAGTTTTCTCCTTAATTAATGCTCATCAGTAACATTTGCCCAAAAATCTTCTAGGTCAACTCTGTGTTTGTGTTTCCTCTCGTCCAGAGTTCCAATATGATGAAGCGGATCAAAGTAATTCCCGGACTTGTAGGAAGTGAACGGGTACTATTGTTTTTCCAATTGGGCACTTTCGACTGCTTGTGTCGATGGACAAGATTCCAACATGTTTCCAATAAAGAGTAGAAACGTGACAACTGCTTTCTGTTTTGGCCTTTGAATATTTTGATATGTCTGTAATTGCCTGAGAACTTCCAGCAGAATCATTTTATTGGTGGGATAAATTGGCAACCTGTAAGGGGAACCTGTGAACCCTTGAATTCGAATGTAGGTGAATCTAGGAAATTGGATAAACCAGGATCCATATCTACTGATTAAACTTTTGGCTTCATGGGTGAGCCTCTGATGCATTCCTTGGAGTATCCGGGTGATGTACATGAGAAAGGCGTTATGCACCTGTCTGAAGTGTGATTTCTCGCTCAACTGCAACTGAGGATAGCAATTGTAAACCTTGAATTCTCCTTCGCCATTACCGACTATACCCTTGCAAATTAGGCTAGCATATCTATAGGTTCTAGCAAGCAAATATACAACATAGGAACTCATGTGAAAGGTTTTGGTCTTTTCCAAGTTGATCAACTGCTCGTGGAGACTATCACTGATCATTCTTGACCAGTTGAACATTTTTACTCCGGAAGTTACTTCATCGATGAAATAATACATCCGGGTTTCAAAGGGTGCACCTTGAGGATTACCCATTATTCTGTTTAGCAGCAAAACCATGTCTCTATAATCTTCCTTAAAATCAGGTCTGAGCAACTTCTTGGGCATCTTTTTGGCCGAGGGTCTAGGCTTCACCAACCATGACTTGTTCATATTTGATGCACAAAGGCCTTGTTTATCTTCATAAAGTTTTCGTTCCTCATCCTTAGTTCGATAAGATGTTTTGTTATAAGTTGGGATTCCAAACGCTTCCTATATAGCCAACTCTCCCAAGTATGCCAATATCCTACCGTCAGGTGCTTCAATCTGTCTTTCTTCTGCATTATAGTGCAATGCACATTCTACCATGAGTTCCAGACATTCCACTATTGGCGGAAATCCTTCTGCTTGAACAATGCCATTCCGCATCATCTTTCGCACAATCGGCGTGGGCAAGAATTCATCACTTCCATACATCCTCTTTCTAAAATCATCTAAATCTACATGATCGAGATTGGTGTCCACGATGTTCTTCCATTTGGAGACGATCTTGGACTTTGGCTGCGAACCCTTATTGGCAAATTTCATTTGTATTTTCCTCGAAGGTTCTCCTTTGTTTGGCATAAATCTGTAAAAATGTACAAAGAAAATATTAAAATTCAGATTATTATTTCGAAAAAAATATTCCAGCTAACTGATAAATTAAAATTTGCGAATGGTCACGCTGGAAATGAAAGAATTTATCCAATAGATGAGTGAATCTTTGCCAGAATAAGGTAGAGAATGGAAATCTGCCTGATATTCTGAAAAATAAAAGAGAAGAGGTCACTGTGCTGCCTGGCAAGTTCGCCTTTTACTTTATCAGCTTCAAACTTCACTTCAAAAATTACTTTCTTCAAAACTTTTCTTGCCTTAGACAAAATTATTTCTCACAACTTCGTTTTCGAAAGAAGAATGATTTTAAAAATGAGAAGCAAAGCCAATTTAAAGATGAAAAGATCGACCCTTTTAGCAAAATCTTCTTATTTCCATTTAATCTAGTTCGAACTTGGCGTGCACTTCTCTCTCGAATGGCAATTTTGATCTTTAGCACCAATCTCAGAGAAAGTTTCTAAATCTGGCGTCAGTTGAGTGAAGTCTTTCTTCTTTTTCCTTTTTCAAAAATTTAGCCTAGAGAAAATTCAAATTTTCCCCTTTTTAAGTGTTTGGAAAATAAAAAATAAAATATTAAAATAACATTTCATGTGTTATTTTCCAACCCTTTTATTTTAATTATTTTAATCATGGCATTTTAAATTTTTTTTTTTTTATCCTAAGGCGAGTTTGATTAAATTTTTTCCAAGTCATTTCATGTCTCTGCCTAAGGCGAATTCTTTTCTCCTGTCAATTTTGCCATGTATTTGCCATAATTCCTTATGTTTTTGGCGAATTTCCTCAGTATCTAGGCATGCCATTTAATATTTCAATTTCTCAATGTTTTGACTTAGGTAAAATTTTAAATTTTTTTTTTAATCTCCATGGGTAGGGCGGACTTACTAGGGTGATTGGACATGTTAATCAAAGCCTAGGCGGACTTCACTTACTCTTATGCCATCTTCAAACTTTTGGGTTGGACTTGTCTAAATGTCACGCCATCTTCTCCAAGGGCAGACTTTCCTCATGCTTAAGCCATGACTTTTTGAGTGGGGCGGACTTTACTTGATGTCAAGCCATGACTTGGGCGGACTTGTCATGTGTTCAAGCCATGTCCAAGGGCGGACTCGCCTTGGTGTTGAGCCATGTCTTGAGGAGTGGGGCAGACTTTACCATGTGTTGTGCCATCTTTTCCAAGGGCGGACTTGTCATGTGTTCAAGCCATCTCCAAGGGCGGACTTGCCTTGGTGTCACGCCATGACTTCACCTTCCTATGGCGGACTTGCCGTTAATTCATGCCATTGCCTATTCTTCTTATGGCGGACTTGGCCTATGCTTGTGCCATGATCAAACTTAGGTGATTTTCTAACCTTCATCTAGTTTGCCCAAAATTTCACACTTAGGGCTCTGTTGAGGATGACGATGCTGAAGCCATGACCTAGGCACTTTCCAAAAATAGAAACTTTCCAAAAATAAATCTCTAAAAAATAGGAAGTCCAAAATAGGCTAAAAGTTCCAAAAATAAAGTCCCTAAAAAATAGGGGGCCAGAGTGAAAATCCCTAAAAAGTAGGAGGTGTCAGAATTGACAAAAATGATAGGCTATCCTCGTCCTCCAGGCCTTCTAAGCATTCTGATGACATTTGTGCACTGATTTGGGCTCAAATTCCGTACTCGGCTTGGGTGACCCTTCAAAAAACTCAAACTCTAAACTCCCAAAAAGAGATCAAATGAAACTGAAGCGCAACGGCAAAGCCCCAAAAAGCAAACCATTAGGGTCCCCATTTGCAATGGGGCGATGTGTGAAAAGGTCACAACAGACCCTTTCCTTGTTTTCTCGATAAGGATAAAAAAATTAGATGGTTGATCCTTTCCACTATGCAATTTGTTATTTGACTACTCAAACTTTTGATGGGAAAATAAAATAAGCTAATCATTTAGAAATTGCCCCCCAAGTCAGCTTCCATCTGATATACGCCTTTTAAATCTGGTGCAAATTCGTTGGGGACAAAATGGTGTGGAAAAATCACCATTTTAATTTTTTTTGTTAATTGCAGGAAGTCTAATAATGTAAAAGGAATTGCTCTGTAGCAGGCGGTAAGGAGTATGAACAAGTAGGCACAGCCACTGGGCAAGCCAGCTTTAATTGGTGGATGGTTACACTTAATTAAGCAAGAAAGTTGAGCCTGCTATTTAATAAATAAATCCAGAATCCAGACCATTAATTCATTCCCTAATTCCATTCGAGCCTTGTCTTCATGTAGCTCATGGAGATGGTTTTGATGCCCCTTGGTTTGAATTATTAGTCACCTAGGATAGGACTTGTAGAGAGTTAAAACTTTAAGCTAGTATGCTATTAGTTACTTTTCACTTCATGAGCACCATTCACTGTAAATGTCACAAGGTGAAACTTTGTGAAATTTAAGTTTGGCAAGGTTTTCAGCTAGCATTACAACTTGAGTGATGAATAAGATGGTTTGGAGTGTTTTCCACACAAATTTCACTTTGCTAGAATGGCTCACTATCGTGATGACACAATATAAATGGGCAACTGTTGTAGCAAACTGTAGCTTTAGAAATTACTATTTTGTTACACATGAGAAGAACAGTACTAGTTGATAAAATGGTGTGAAATGAATTAGATGGCATGTTCTCTACCACATTGGTCTCGATTTCACTTGACTTGTCACTAACTGTTGTAGCAAACTGTAGATGTTACTATTTTGTTACACATGAAAACAATAGTACTAGGTGATGAAATGGGGTAAAATGAATTAGATGGCATGTGCTCTATCATATTGGTCTCAATTTCACTTGATTTGTCACAAGTGACATCATACGCAGTAGTTTGGGCTGTAGGAGTTTGTTTATCGGACAACTAGTCAACCATATCTGATTAACTGACATGGACATGAGAATCAAGTCTTGCACATAAGATAGTTCACCATAGATAACAGAACGAATGCATACATGGTGTGGATGTGAAATTAGAACAATAGCAAGAGTTAATGCATTCAAACACAAATAATTCAATCCAAATCAAACAAAAACTTTAGTTAGACTGAATGAAGTTATAAAGCAAGAAGCAAATGCAAAACTCGGCACAAGCATTATACCTTCATGATGTTTGAGATATACTCCTTGATGCGGATGAATGATGGACAGGTATGAATGTAGGTTGTTCATGAGAGACCCCAATTTGGCAAACATGTTCCTATGATTTTTGAAGCACCTCCTCCACATGGAAAATGCCTTCAAAATAGGGGTCTATATAGATTTTTAGTTCTTCATATGGATAGGTGAGATCATGTTTTAGATTAGATGGATATGATTTCCTTACATGGATGGGCTAGCTAGCTTTGAGACAAGTGGACAGATAGGGTGTGATGGAATTAATGGAATGCGGAGATATTTTTAAATCTAAGTTACCGGTTCGGTTTTGGGTTCGGGTTCGGGTTCGAGAACCCGGTTCGCCGGTTCGGGATTTTTTTTTTTTTGATTTGGGTTCGATTTGGGTTCGTTTTGGGTTCGGTAATACAAAAACATATAAAAATCAGAAATATATACAGATTTGCAGCAGTAATTAAGTTCAGAATACACCACCATATTAATAGTTAAATAACATAGCAAAAATGAAAAATACACCACCATTTTATACTCAAATCATCAAAGTTCAAACATAAAAATGTAAAGTGTTTACAATCAGCCATTAATAATTAATAATTATTGATCATTGATCAATCTGAGTCATATGGGTCATCAAAAAAGCAGCATCATCATCATCATTAGATGCTACATTATGTGTAGAACCACAAATAGCATTAGTTGCACTCGCACAAGCACTGCCACTAGCACTAACACTACCACTCTCATGCTCAGCGGTTGCTTCAGGCTCATAGTCATCATCAATATCAAGTGCAGCTAAGTGACTTGTGGAAGCATCCAAGTCAAGCTGCTCTGGCTCAATATCCCACCTCCTTGTGTCTCCTTCTTTGTAGGAAACTTGCTTGTGTGTAAGGAGGCGCAAGTTTGAATGCACATACACCAAGTCCTCTGCCTTTTTCGAATGTAGCCTATTGCGTTTTATTGAGTGGATGAAGGAGTATGTGCTCCAATTCCTCTCAGAAGAAGATGAACTAGCAACCTATTAAGACCAAATTAAATAGTTAGGAGTTACAAAATTTAAGTTGATTTAACTAAACAAAAATATTAATTAATAATTTAATATAAATATAAATTTAAAATTAAAATTAAAATTACAAAATATAAAACTTACTTGGGATAAAATTTTTATTGCAATAGGTTGGAGGTGCCTGTATTCTTGCCCATGGAAGTACCACCAACTATGAGCATCCACCCTAACCTTGTCTCGAACAGCATCAAGATTATGATCAACAGTACCAGAGCATGCAAAAGCCATGAACTCAGCCCTCACTCGATCACGTTGGTCACGATCAGTGAAGAGTCTACGAATTGCTGCCTTGTACCCTTGACCCACTTCAACATCCCTATATGGAGCAACTCTTGTTGAAGTAGAAAGTATCTCTGGACTATAATATTTGGGACTCAATGCAAAAGCAAGAAGATGCAACGGAGTGGTCATTTTGTTCCATCTATCAACAATGATTTCTTGTAGCTCTTTGAAGAACTTTTCTTCGGGATCTTCCTCTTTTGCATTGATGATGATTTTCATCTTCTCAATCATTGAGTCGATACCATCATATACTTCACCCAAACAAGGTCTATCCATGTCAGTGTAACGGATCATGCTCAATATGGGCTCAGTGAAACTGACGAGATACTCAACAAGGTCCCACCAACTATCATCTAGGATCCTTTGCTTGATCCTATTTGCCCTTTCACTGGTAGATTGCCTCCATATGGCCCAATTAGGGCTGATTACCATTGCAGAGAGTGCCTCACGAACCTTTATAAGGCGTCTCAACACAATTGTGTTGGAGGCAAAACGAGTCTCGGCAACCTGTTTGAAAATCAAAATTAAAACTAAAATATAATTTAAATTTACAAAATCAAAATTTAAAATTAACAAAAAATTAAAAAAATTAAAAATATTGAGAATTAACTTACCTTCAACAACTCCAATTTTGAGAATTGTCTAAATATTCCTTGTGTCATATGGTGGTTGGTGACAAACATTTGAATGTCTTCGCCCTCAGCATACACCTGTTTGATCCATTCAATTTTGGATCCAATTTTTTGTAGCATTAGATTAAGGGAGTGGACAGCACAAGGTGTCCAAAAAATGTGTGGATACTTCTCCTCAACCAATAACCCAGCAGCCCTACAATTTTTGGCATTATCAGTTACAACTTGCACAACATTTTTATGGCCCACTTCTTCAATAGCTTGGCAAATGATGTTAGCAATAAATGGACCATCCTTCACCTGTCCTTCACAATCCACTGCTCTCAAAAACATTGCCCCTTTAGGGGACACAGCAATAACATTGATCAATGGGCGATTTTTTGCATCTTTCCATCCATCAGAAACGATGGTCACCCCTGTTTCGATCCACGAATCCCTTATGGGCTTCAAAGAGTCTGCTACATGTTTCACCTCTTTCTCCAATAAGGTGCAACGAACCTTCTCAAAACCTGGGCCCTTATACCCCTTTGGAGCCTCATTAATAGATTTCACCATTTTTGCCAATATGGTGAACGAACAACATTGAATGCCAATCCATTGGCATAGACACATCTTGCTATGTCTTGATCAGCAATCTCTCTTGCCTCATTCTGAAATGAAGCTTCCAACGGTCCCTTAGATCTTTTATTTGAAGAGGGCGTGGTTTGCTCTTGAGGGATGTCCATAAATGGATGGCTTCCTGTAGGTGGAAAATAAGAAGGCGGTGTAGGGGGTTTCATGAAACGAGATCCTTTCTTCAAAGGATGGCTTGTTTTACCACTGGCTGCTCTTTGGTCTGCCTTTTCTTGCTCAGCAATATATTTCAACACTATATTATCTGGAATGCCTTTCTCATCTTCACCTGGACAATTTTTTATGCCTGTTTCAGAGATCCCACACAAGTGCCCTTTCACTCGACTGTATGAGCTTGAATACTGAACATGGCAATGACTACAAATCCAAACATATCCTCCACCACCTGGAAGTTGTTGAACCATTTCTACATATTTCCAAAGGGGAGAGTTTGGGTTTGTTTTGAAACGAGATTGGCTTGAGCCTGAGGAGGTACCGGTTGCCATTGTAATATGGAATACCTAAGGCACAACATATTGAAATTTTGGTATTGATTGATTGAATTTGAAACTAACAGGCTTAATTAATTTCAAAAAATGAAAAAATTGAACATGTGTTATAGACATTTAGAGGAATGAAAAGTAAAACAAAACTAAAACTAAAAAACAAAACAAAAGAGTTGAAGTCCATTTGTTTAAAAAAAATGTAAAAAAAATAATCAAAAAACTTCAAAAAACCTACCTCTTTTGAAGAAATCTTGCTCAATGATCTTCTTGGCAACAAATAGGCACTTGCAAGTGCTTAGGAATAGCAGCACAACCAACTTCGAACAATCTACAATCAACCTTCAAGTCTATTCAAGCTTGTGCAAGCAAAAGAGAAAGTTCAGCAATGGAGGCAAAAAATCCTTTTTTTTCATTCACAAATTGGTAAATGACTATCACTTTACCTATTTCATGTTTTAGAGGCACATATTAGGGTTGGAAAGAATAAAAAAATATTTAAAAGTCAACAAAGACTTAAAAAATTATAAAAAAAAGTCAAATTCATGCTTTGAAGTCCGCTTGGGCGCGAAATTCTACCCGGGTTCGAAAAATTCGAACCCTGGTCGGACCCACAGTCCGGGTTCCGAACCCGGTTCGAACCCACAGAGCATTTTTCCGGACCCTGGGCGAATTAGGGCGAACCGGACCCGAATTTCGAACCCGGATCGAACCCGGATCGAACCCGGGCCCCCCAGGGCCGAACCTGGTAACTTAGTTTTAAATGCATGGAGATGGGAGATGGAAGCACATGGAAGTGTAGGATGAAGGCAAATGGATGGAAAGGATTGAATAATGGAATGGAAGGTGGAGATCTGTTTGTTTTGCATAGAGGTGGAAGATTAACAAATGTGGAAGTGTGAAAAGAGGTCAAGTGGAGAAGAAGGCGTGTGAAAATGGGTGGCTTGGATGTTCAGATTTGAATGGAGGGTGGAGATTGAAAAGGTAGTTTTTTTTTGGATTTTAGTGGAAATGATTTATTATTTGATTTTTAAATGAGAAGAGTGTGCATTACACTAAATAATTAAATAAACAATTATGTAATTAATTAGTGACTGAGAAAGTTTAAGATAATTAACTAAACTAGGGAAGGAGCATTAGCTTGCTTAATTAATTAATTAAATAACCATTGGAGGAAAGATGGCTTAATTGATTAAATAACTTTATTTAATTAAGTAGTGAAGATGTGATGTAGAATTTATGATGCGGATTGATGGAAGCACGCTGATGTTAGGTTAAAATGTGGAAGTGTATTCATGTTCCCCAAACATGTGCCGTGTGCTTTTATGGGAAAGGCTAAGGGCAATTGTTTAATCAATTTGACGGAATATGTACACATAAGCCAAAGATAAATTTAAGCCCCTACAATGGTTAAAATGACCATTTATCAAATATTAAAAAAAATAAAATTGAATTATGTCTATGTGTGAGTGATATTGCAGCTGTGTGTGGCATGCATGCACTGTGGTCTTTGTTTTGTTAGGTTTTCCATGTCTGGGGATGAGAGTACACCTTGATATTTTTTTCTGAACTTTTTAGGAAACAAAACTTAATTACTTTCCAATGACTGTTCACAGCACTTGACATTAGACGATGGTGCAACCGGCAAATTCATTTTCCTTATAGAGATGGCTTGCAAGGCTCTGCTTATTCTTCATCTTGGTTAGAAGATCAAACCTGACGGAGCACAAAATATGAACAATTTACAAGCTAAAGTTCTAAATAATAGCAGGTACTACTTGAACTTGAGAAGGAAAACCACATGTGGAAAATCTACTAAGAAGACTGTTATGTGAATATATTTTGATAAATGTATTTAGCTGATGAATCTTTTTTCTTCAGAATTGGGGAATATGCTAAATAAGAAAACCATTTTCAGGGAAATAGTTGAATTTGTGTAAATTATTGCCACAGATTTTTCTTGAAAAAACATAAATAAAATTAGTAATTCCCTCTAAAGACTTCTTGTAGTTTTGAATCTTATTTTTTTCGCAAAAAATGGTTGAGAATCGGGATAATGGCAAAGGTTTCCCTGATTATCATCACTGATCTATTTTATTGTGAACATTCCCTGTTCGAGCAGAAACTAACCTACAAAGAAGGTGATCGTGCTATAATTTATAAACTTGAGTTAGCATGTAACATTTTGGTTAGAAATGCGTTTTATATGCAAATAATAAACAATTTCAAGGCTTCTATATTCAGAGACAAGTGCTTATTTGCATGCCTGTTGTTTATTTTTGCTCAGTTAAGAGCATTTATCCAGAAATTATCTCTGAAGCCTCATTTTTAGCAATTTGTTGGAACCATCTTTACTTTTTGACTCTGTCAATATTTCTTTTTATTCTTTCTCTGCACTGTTAATATGTTCTCAACTCAAAGGTCATTCGGTAAATGTAATGAGATGATTTCTTAGAAATGCTGAATCTGTTAAAACAAATGTAAAAGGCTACATTATTAGTTGTACAATACAACAATTTGACTTATTTGTGCAGCACCTAAAAAATTGTTATTTGCATCAAATATATTTCATTAATGCCAGAAAATAATGTCCACAACAAAGAAAGATCTGATGTTGTGAAAATTGATCCTTCCTTTTTAAACAGAAAATTTAGTACTCATGAACTTCATGAGTGCCAAAAGTTAATGTGAGATACAATAGTTCATATTATATGACAACAAATCAGATATGAGTTGAAATCAACAATGGGGCCTGATGTGAGTGGTTGCCACAAGTTGTGTAGTAGCTTCAAGAAAAAAATATATTTGAACATTTTCAGCATAAAATGGTAGATTTTGAAGCAGTGTTACACACGCTCATGTCCATCCTCTCATTTCCTTGCATCCTCGTTCCCACCCCCTGGCATTACCAATACTTCGGGATGGCTGGAAGTGTTCCTTGGCCATCTCATGCCTGTAAAAAATTCTGGAGACACGTCTCTAAAATGCCAATTGAAGCTAGTCCTGCGTACATCTGGCTGCACCCAGGAATCTGCCCATCCCTGGGACATCTGAGACATCCTCGACAGTTGAATGCAATCCTTGTATTTTTTTAAAACAGCAATATGGGCTGAGTTACCCTGCAATACAAATTAACTAAGATGCTGAAGCAAAATTTAATTCGGTAAGGTTACTGCTGTTATGAATTTGCTAGCAATAAGTTCTTGCAAAACTGTTTTAACAGGCAGTATATGTCGCGTTTAGTTCGGGTTTGAAATTAATTACTGCTGTAAATATATTTCCCATAAAGCTACTATCTAAAATTTTGGTACCACCTTGACTGTTAAGTGCAAGTTATTACCTAAAAAAATGTACGTAAATGAGAATAACAAACAAATGCCTACAGGAGTGTCTGTGAAACAACAATGCACAACAAGAAGCTTTGTGGGAAAAGTGGTTGCATTTGGTAGATTATAGTACAATACAACATTTTTTTTATCTGTTTGGCCGCTTTCAATAAATGTTAATGCTCTTTGTAGTTATGATCCTACTTTGCTAGTTGAGAATCTCAAGTTGGCTAAATGTATTATAAAAATCCAAGATGATCGAGATTACAATGAGCATGGAGATTAAATCTTGAAGTTATAGCAACAAAAAATTAAAACTAAAAGGGGTAAAAATTTATTCAAATAAAAAAAAGAGCAATACAAAGCAAGGACATTACACATCTCTATCAATCTCTACTAATTGGTCCAACTTTTGTGACAAATCCGGGGGTAATTGACCCCTTTCCACAATATTCCAATCTTGCAAGTGATCAAAAACCCATTTAGCCAAACAATCAGCAACCCCATTCCATTCTCGAAGAATATGATAGAAAGAAACAAAATCCAAGGAAGCACACATATTAAGAATCTATATTATAGTAACAACCACACACATATTAAGAATCTATTTTATAATAACAACCAAATGTCAGTTGATATCCTCTAATTGTTGTCTCTTCAACAAAGACATAACCACCCGAGAATCAGATTCACAAATGATTCGTCTCCACCCAAGAGCACAACCACGTTCCACAACGTATAAAATGGCAAGAGCCTCCATCACATTGTTAGTATACCAACCCTTATAAACAAAAAAGATAAACTCAACAGTACCAAAACTAGTTCACCCAACTCCTCCAATACAAGCATGACCAAGATTTCTATGAGAAGAACCATTTGTGTTGATTTTCAACACACCTTGAGGAGGAGGACACCAACACCCCTCCTTGTTTATCTTCCGAAGAGGATGTCGACCTTTGTTTCTCATGATTTGACCCGCACTCTAAGCATCCCCCCTTTGAAGAGGAAGATTGAGGTAAGTGCAACAGACAACCTCTTTAGGATCCACATCCTCAACCAAGTCACACTTAGCTGCAATAGTTTCTCCCAAAGAATGAAGAATCTTCCACCACAAATGTTGGTAGATATGCTAGATAATAAAAGCCAGACCAAGAGCCCAAGTAACTTGAAGAAAAGAGGATGTCTCTTGATGTTCAAATGATGATTAGGTCTCGTCGTCGGAAAAACGTGGCAACATCGAGGGGTTTTCAAAATCATATTTTGGAATGGACAAAAAGTCCAAAACATGGCATTCGAAATCATATTTTGCAAATAGAAAAAAGCCCAAACGAGGTCCCATTTTGGCCGCCATTTTCGACATTGATGTTTTGCAAGTTGTTCGAGAGCGCATAAAGGAGTTGTAGGCATTGGGAGGCCAAAGCAGAGCATCCACTCTCCATACGAAAATGCATTTGATAGTTGTGAGTAGCTAGGTAGCTAGTAGGTATGTATATTTGCCAGAAATATATGCCATTTTGCCATTCTGTCTAGGAACTATGAAGAAATGAACGACTATTCATTGCAAAGATGGGTTTTCATTGACGAGAAAACAAAGGGTTTTCCTTGGGAAAAGAGGTTTTCATTTGAAATGCAAAGTTGTTTATGTGTTTTTGTGTTGAGGGTTTTTAAATTTTGGTTTCCTCTCGTCTGCTAGTTTTGAAATTGTGATTGCTGAATGAAATAACTGACAACCCATTGTGGAAATATTAGTGAAATGACTGAATAACATTTATAGAAACCAAAAACCATGTGAAATATATTATGAGGTTGGAAAATGCAATGTGGGTTCTGCAATGAAATGATATATTTTGAAAACCACATAAAGCCCATAACATCACCATTTTTGACATTCTTATTTTGAAAGTTGCAAGGTTTGAAGGGGTTCGGAGTCCGAAGTAGAGTGACCATTCTCTTCTACCATAACACATGTGATAGACATAGGTAGCTAGCTAGTCGTTATGTATATCAGCAAAAAATATATGCCATTTTGCCATTTTGCCTATGGATTGTGAAGAATCGAAGGGTTATTCATTGCCAAGATGGGTTTTCATTGACAAGAAAACAAGGGTTTTCATTTGCCCTCAGTGTGTAGAGGGTTTTACACCATTGTGTGGGTTGGAGGTTTCATAAGTTATGTACTCACCTCCCACTGTGTTTTCCAACCTGCAATCTTACTATGCATAAATATATTTGGATTATATTAAGAAATTGAAACAAAATTTTTACTCTACGTAAGACTTGTTATAAATTTTGAAGATGTGTTTCATTACATTCGTATTGTGTAAATAACAAAAGCTTTTCAAGACATTCAAATTGTTCTGTAAAATTTCAGGTTGGAAAACACTGGGTGTTATAAAACCTACAACTTAGTATTCTAAAACCTTTTACAAGTAACAACCCAAATGATAAGTCACCCCTCACCTTAATTTGGTATGTTTTATTGTCTTGAGAACCTTTTGTGAATTAGATAGTATGAATGTAATGAAATTGGAAAACAATAGGTACTATGAAACTTGCAAGCCATAGTGTTGTTATACATTGTTTGTAGTGTTGGAAAACACACTGTCTCATTTTAGTTGTTTCCTCATGAATTTTTTTTGTTTCGTATGCTCCAAAAATGTAATGAAGTCCACCTTCAAATTTTAGAATAACTCTTTCCTACACTCAAAATGGCATTTCCCTTTTTTCATCTGATTTGAACAGATAAAATGCTCACATTGTTTGCAGTGTTGGAAAACACACTATGTACATTCATGTGAACTTGGGAGGGAGTGGTAAGGGTTCAAAGGTCGAAACAGAGCGGCCATTCTCCATAGCATAACACATGTGACAAACATGGCCAATGAGCTAGTAGGCACTATGAATAATTGAATGGATTTTTGCTTTGCTTCGGGCTTTGAATGCCTGCAACTCCCTTCCAAGCTCGCATTACATAGCAAGAGTGTAATGAAAGACACCTTCAATATTTACCATTCATGTATCTTAGACTTTGATAATTTGTGCAACATCACGTTGCAGTTTTGATGTTTCAATATGCCTTATAGGATCATTATTGGTAAGTTCAACATTTACTAATTGAGCATTAAGGTGCATGATATCAGACTTCAACTTTTGAACGCATTCAGATTCTTGCAAATGTTCATTTTCTAATCTCTCAACAACTCTCAACAACATTAATTAATCTCCTTTTCTTTTGACGATAAAATCTTCTTCTTATCTCTTAATTCCTCTTCTAAGTGGCTAATTGTAGTCTTGTGTTGTGTTGCTTCAATTTCAACACTTCCAACTAGTGCTTATTTATCTGAAAGTTCACCATCCATGCATTTTTCCTCATCCCCATTGCTCTTACCTATTAACACCTCCTGGGATTTGCATAGGACTTTCATGTCTCTACCTTCTTTTCATCCATTTACAATTCTATGTGTTATGTGGAATTCCTATGTTCAAGAATATGTGAATTTACTTGTTCAACTCCACCCATAGCATCACCTCTCACATTCTTTTCCTACACAATTTTTTGTGCAATACAAAACCTCTTCAATTTGTGCATTGCAATTTTCCCCTTGCATATATTGCACATGGACCACTTTCCTCGACTTGATCTCAAGACCATGAAGGATCTCTTCAGTTGATACATTATCTATCTCAGTCACTCTGCTCTGTTTCTTTCCAAGTGTTTTCATAAAAGATTCCTTTTTCATTCCATGCATTCTGGTACCTGCTGCCTCCAGTCCCGCATTGGAATTTGCCCATTGACAAAATAAATAAAATGCTTACATTACTTGTAGTTTTGGAAAACACACTATCCCATATCGCTTATTCTCTCATGGAAATTTTTTGATTCGTAGGCTCCAAAAATATAATTGAAGTCCACCTTCGAATTTTAGATCAACTCTTTGGTGACCTAAATATGGAATTTCCCTTTTTTCACCTGATTGGAACAAATAAAATGCTCACATTAGTTGTAGTGTTGGAAAACACACTATCCCATGTCAGTTAGTTTGTTATGAAAAGTTTTGTTTTGTTACGCTCCAAGAATGTAATGAAGACCACTTTCAAATTTTTGAACTCTTTGGTACAGTCGAAAAGGGATTTCACTTTCTTCATCTGATTGGAACAAAAATAATGCTCACATACTTTGCATTGTTGGAAAACACACCATTCTGTCTTAGTTATCCCCTCATGAAATGTTTTTGTTTCGTTAGACCAAGAATGTAATGAAGTCCACTTTCAAATGTTTGAACAACTCTTTGGTACAATCAAAATAACATTTCATTTTCCTCATTTGATTGGACCAAATAAAATGTTCACATTGTTTGCAATGTTGGAAAACACATTGTCTCTTCTCAGTTATTCCCTCATGATTTTTTTTGGTTTCGTACACTCAAAAAATGTAATGAAGTCCCTCTTCATATTTTCAAACAACTCTTTAGTGACGTAAATATGAAATTTTTCTTTATTCATCTAATTGGAACAAATAAAATGTTCACATCATTTCGAGTGTTGGAAAACACACTGCCCCATGTCAGTTAGTTCGTTATGAAGATTTTTGTTTTGTTATGCTCCAAGAATGTAATGAAGTCCACTTTCAAATTTTTGAACAACTCTTTGCTATAGTCGAAATGTCATTTCACTTTTTTCATCTGATTGGAACAAATAAAATGGTTGCATTATTTGCAGTGTTGAAAAACACATTGTCTCCTCTTAGTTGTAGAGGGTTTTACAACACTATATGGATTGCTTGTTTCTTAACACCTAGGGTTTTCCAACATGAAGTTTTACAAAACAGAATGAATGTCTTGAAAAGATTTTGTAATTTAGAAAGTGCGAATGTATTGAAAGGCCCCTTCAAACTTTATAAGGACTTTTAATTTGAGTAAAAATTGCATTTAAATTTCACATGATTGAAAAAAAAAGTGCACACAATAATTGTAATTTGGAAAACACAAAGTGGGTTTTTAGTTATTTGAATCTCCTTGTTTAAATGTAAAGGGTTGTCGCACAGTGGTTTGCTTGCTTCTTAACATGTATGGTTTTGCAACATGGAATTTTACAAAATAGTATGAATGTCTTGAAAATCACACCTTCCATTGTTGTGTTTAAATTTCGCATGATTGAAAAAAAGGTACACACAATATTTGTAATTTGGAAAACACAATGTGGGCTTTCAGTTATTTGAATCTCCTTGTTTAAATGTAAAGGGTTTTCCACGATGGGTTGCTTGCTTCTTAACATGTATGGTTTTGCAACATGAAGTTTTACAAAACAATATGAATGTCTTGAAAATCACACCTTCCATTGTTGTGTTTAAACTTTGCATGATTGAAAAAAAAGTGCACAAAATAATTGTATTTTGGAAAACACAATGTGGCTTTTCATTACATTTTTACCATCTAAATTACAAAAGCTTTTCAAGAAATTCATATTGTTCTGTAGAATTCCAGGTTGGAAAACACTGGGTGTTATAAAACCTGCAACTCACATACTATTCTAAAACCCTTTACAAGTAACAACCCATATGCTAAGTCACAACTCTCAACAACATTAATTAATCTCCTTTTTCTTTTGACGATAAAATCTTTTTCTTATCTCTTAATTCCTCTTCTAAGTGGTTAATTGTAGTGTTGTGTTGTGTTGTGTTGCTTCAATTTCAACACTTCCATCTAGTGCTTTTGTGTTTGCAAGTTGACCATCCATGCCTTTTTCCTCATCCCCACTACTCTTACATGTTAACACCTCCCTAGTATTTGCACAGGACTTTCATGTATCTACCTTATTTTCATTCATTTCCAATTTTTTGTTCCATGGAATTCCTATGTTCAAGAATTTGTGAATTTACTTGTTCAACTCTACCCATTGCATCACCTCTCACTTTCTTTTCTTGCACAAATTATTGTGCCATACAAAACCTCTTCAGTTTTTCCACTTGTCCATTGCCATTGGCCCATTACATATATTGCACATGGACCACTTTCCTCGACTTCTCAAGACCATGAAGGATCTCTTTAGTCAATACATTATCCATCTCAGTCACTCTAATTTGCTTCTTTTCAAGTGTTTTCATAGAAGATTCCCTTTTCATTCCATGCATTTTAGTACTTGTTGCCTCTGGTCTCGTATTGGCATTTTCCCATTGACAAAATAAATAAAATGCTTGCATTACTTGTAGTGTTGGAAAACACATTGTCCCATGCCACTTATTCCTTCATGGAAAGTTTTTGTTTCGTAGGCTCCAAAAATGTAATGAGGTCCACCTTCAAATTTTAGATTAGATAAACTCTTTGGTGACCTAAATATGGCATTTCCCTTTTTTCACCTAATTGGAACAAATAAAATGCTCACATTATTTGCTCCAAAAATGTAATGAAGTCCACCTTCATATTTTAGAAAAACTCTTTGGTGACCTAAATATGGCATTTCCCTTTTTTCATCTAATTGGAACAAATAAAATTCTCTCATTATTTGGAGTGTTAAAAAACACATTGTCCCATGCTAGTTAGTTCGTTTTTGAAAAATTAAGCAGCATTTTCAGGGTGTCATACTCTTCACAAGGAGCCCAAGGGGCCAAAGAACAAACATAGTTCAAAACAGACTTTGAACTATAGAAACAACTAGAAACAACTGATTGACAGCTGTGGAAACCAAAGAAATTAAGCAACCCAAGACACAAAGGGGTCAAAGTTGGCTCCACGAGCCCGAGTCCGAGAAGTTGACACAAATTTCTTCTTCTGGAGAATGGCCGACCACGGAGGCTCGGAAGCAGGAAGCGAAGAGAACGAAGAGAGGAGCGACTCCCCCACAACCACCTCGGGACCACCAGACAACGAGGGAGTTGGCAAAAAGACAGTCGAGAAAGAATCAACCAACAGAACAAAAGTATCTCCCAACAAAGGGCGTACAGGGTCTGACAGGGCAGTGACAACAGGGGCCGGATCAGTGTCAGCAGAACTGACCAAAGGTGGATCCACAACAGAGAGGTTCAAGAGAGGAGCAACAACAAGATGGTCGACCTCCACAGAAGAAACCTCTGAAGAAGACCCAGGAGGCTACAAAGGAGAAAGGTCTGGGACATGAGCAACAAACAGAGGGTCGACCTCCTTAAAAGAATCCGAAGAAGAACCAACTGTGAGATGATCCAGGAGAGTGTCCTTCCACCAAGTCATAGCGCCCTTGTGGCGAGCATGAGGACAGGCAGAGGCCAAATGTCCCACCGAAAAACACCTCCTACACCTAAAGGGGAGACCCTCATAGTCTAGGAGTTGTTTCCACGGTCTGTCCTCCACCAGCAAAACAACATCACCAGGAAGAGGTTTGGAGGTGTCCAGATCAACTAACAATCGAGCGACCGTAGTGTGCCCAAATTCCCTAGTTGTGGAGTCCACCATAAGGAAGTGACCTATGGTATTGCCAATGGCCTCGAAACAAGATTCCTCCCAAAATTGAATAGGAAGATTTGGTAGACGAACCCAAACAGGTCTCGTGTTCAATGGTTCCGTAAGGGGGTTGAAGGATCTAGTCCAGGGCTTGATGGATAGAGAATGGATACCCCACATCCACCCCTTGTCCAGGACGTTGTTCTGCTCAAAAGGGGAGGCAAACGTAGCAATGAAGAAACCTCTAGCATAGGGGTAAAGCTCGATCTCCCCGGCGACCAAAGACATCCATGAATCCGAGACCCAATCGTGGAGATTGGGGAGGGAGGGCCACAATCCATTGAACCTGTAAACCACACCAGTTTTCGAATAAAAATCCTCATTTTCCACGATCTCCGGACCGTAGACAACCACGGGGGATTCCCTAGCACAGGGAAGAGAGTGACCAGAAGGACGAGGACCCAAACACGTCGCATTGGAGAAGGATTTTGCCATAACCGAAACACCCTCCTCATGCTAGTTAGTTCGTTATGAAAAGATTTGTTCGAGTATTTTGGAGCTAAAAAAATATATTTTAAAAAATCATTGTCCTGTGTCAGTTAGTTTTGTCCATGCATTTTATTTGTTAGCAACATATATACAGTATGCATTGTTGGAAAATACACTGTCCTATGTCAGTTAGTTTAGTGCGAGCATTTTATTTGTTCTAAATTATATTTTGCATTTATTTTTAAATCATATGAGGAAATTGAAATCCAACTTTTAGTGTAAGTAAGAGTCGCTTTAAATTGTGAAGGTCAATGGACTTCACTACATTCTTACTGTCTACAAAACTAAAGGTTTTCATTAGACTCATGTTATCTACATTTAATTATGTGAAACTAATAACTTGTAATTTTCTTGGGACATAGAGCACCTAAGTTGTCTTGTCCATAAAATATTTTTCAAGAAATTCGCTAACATTATTGTCCTTTCTAGAGTGAGTACAAAATTAATTTGAATAATCTTCCTCTTGAAGCACAAATTTAAATGCACTTCCAATTAATGTTGACCACAGTTTGGCTAACTCCTTTTTTATCTCATTGAATAAAAATTAGGAAAGCAGAGTTATCCAAGGTGTGTTGATAAATGAGTGGAATGCATTAAAAGCTGCTTGAAGAGAAGGAAAATTCAAATTCCTATGTACTATTTTTGAAAAGGATAATAAGTTAGGGAAGTTCGAGAAAACGTTTTGATGGACAAGACAATTTAGTGTAATGTGTCACAAGAAAATTACAAGTTATTAGTCTGGCAAGTGACACTTATGAAGCTTAAAAACTAATAAATAAAATAGTTATTACAGTTCATAGTGGAAAATATACTGTGTTGTAGAAGTTATTCATGATAGAATTTACTTGTTCAACTCCATCCATAGCAACATCTCTCAATTTCTTTTCCTGCAGAAATTTTTATGCAATACAAAACCTCTTCAGTTTTTCCACTTGTGCATTGCCATTTTCCCTTTGCTTATACTGCGCATGCACCTTCCTCGACTTCTCAAGAGCATGGATGATATTTTCAGTTAATACATTATGCATCTCACTCACATTGCTCTACTTCTTTTCAAGTGTTTTAAAAGAAGAATCCTTTTTTTATTCCATGCATTTTAGTACCTTTTGCCTCTAGTTCTGCATTTCCATTTGCCCACTTCACATAGTGCACATGCTCCTTCGTCAACTTCTGAAGAGGAGGAACAATCTCTTCAATTAATACATTATCTATCTCATTCACTTTAGTTTGCTTCTTTTCAAGTGTTTTTAGAGTAGATTCCTTTTTTATTACATACTTTCTACTACTTGTTGGTTCAGTTCTACGTTGCCATTTTCCGATTGTGCAAGCTACACATGCACCTTCCTCAACTTCTCAACAACAGGGAGAATCTCTTCACTCATTACATTATCTTTTATCTATCTCATTCAATGTGGTCTGCATAAATTTTGAAGGTGATCTTCATTACATTCTTAGTGTACTAAAAAATATTTTTCATTACATTGGAAAACATCGGGTGTCTAATCAAATTGAGGTGAGGGGTGACAAACCAATTGGGTTGTTGCTACATTAATCAGAAAAGGTTTTAATTACATTCTTACTGTTTTCTAAAATTTTGTGTCATAAAACATTGGGTGTTATAAAACCTACAACCCACATAATGTTGTAAAACCCTAAACCCACATAACATTCTAAAACCCTTTACAAGTAGCAACCCAATTTCTTAATCACCCCTCACCTCAATTTGGAATGTTTTTTGTATTCCCCACTTGCGACTCCTCCTCGAGCTCACACAAGCCACATGGCCCAATTTTATTGGCTGGCAAGAGGTGGGAAAACCAACCTGGCGATCCCATTATCTCCTTGCTACCATTTCCCTAATGTTTTCTCCTGTTTTTTCGGTTTCGTCACTTGTATCCCTCGTCTGGCGGGCCCCGTACTATGCAGTCTCATCATGTTATGTATGTTTCTATGTATGGTTTCATACATTTTTGTATGTACATAGGTGCATTTTTTCCAGAGATTAGCTACATATCATTACATTCTTACTATGTACTAAACACAACTTTTTCATTACGTTCTTACTATTTATATATAACTCCATGTTGGAAAAAACTAGGTGTCTAATCAAATCAAGTTGAGGGGTGACAAACCAATTGAGTTGTTACTGCGTTGATCACAAAAGGTTTTGATTACATTCTTACTGTTGTCTAAAATTCCAGGTTGGAAAACTATGGGTGTTATAAAACCTACAACCCACATAATGTTCTAAAACCCTTTACAAGTAGCAACCCAATTGCTTAGTTGACCCTCACCTCAATTTGGTATGTTTTGTGGTTTCCCCACCTGCAACTCCTCCCTGTGCTCTTCACCCTTTAGGTTTGAGCATGGAGAGTGTTTTCCAACGTGTAATTATTTTGTGTATTATCATATTTAAACCATGTGATCACCTGCTATTTTTTGGTCAATCAATGTGACCACCAAGGTTTTCATTGACTTCTTAACCTTTATTCTTGCATAACTAACACACATTGTGATTTGCAACCAATGTGTCTTGAAATAATCTATATTTTTTCAATTGTTTGTACATGTAATGATATAAACAAAAGTTTGACAGTGGTATGTGGTATCTTTCTTGTCTGTCTTGTCTGCCCTTATTGATTATGCAAGTTATGACCTCTTTCATATGCCAAGAGAGATGAGTTTTAGATATATCTGAATGAGCGTTGAGTGCTTCATAGTTCCAACAAAATGGAAAAATGGTAGATATAATTACTAATATATATTACTAGTGTTAACGATAGGTTAAATTGGAAATTAAATTCACATTGTACATTTTAATATGTTTTTTTATTGTCTATACAAGCTGGCATGTTGTAGTAAACACAACATATAATCCAATATTGGTGAAGTTTGGAATGACGTGAATTATTTGTAGCACCAAATGTCTTTAATTTTCCAATTTAATCTATCACTAACACTTATCTTTCTTCCAAGTGGTTGATATAGGTGAGGAAATAAATTTGAACAAAACAAGGGCAGGTGGATTGAGGAGGACGCTTCAGGAGATGTGAAGCTTTTGCACTAAATACAAGTGATTCTAGTTGCCATAGCTTGAATTGCAAGTGTACTGGATAGTTAAATTTCCAAAAAATATTTTGTATTTATAATTTTTGATTTATATATAGATGAGATGCTTAATGTGGGGAATGCAAGCAATTTGCAGCTTAATTTACATAAAATAAATGTTACATTATTGTGTGCGTATTATATCCCAAAATTTTACGTGAATCATGTTTCCTTGTTGAAGTGTGAGTGTTGCATGGGAAATGCTTAAAGAATTAGTGAAGGGTGATATTGCATCCTTTTAATTATCCTTCTCATAATTGATTTGTGTTAATTTTAGGATGATTTCTCCAACACTACATCAGTATCATTTATCTCCCAAAATAGAACAAGAATTACCTTTGGATCCTTGGTAATTAGATTAGATATATTTGGAAAATAACATAATATTTATGATTTTACATTAAGAGTATTTCTCCATTTAAATCATGTACCTTTGTTGAGTTGTGAAGCATCGTTGCATCGTTGGGTTTCATAAGGTTGTGAATAAGGAATATTGTTATTGTAATTATTTTTACTCAGTATAATATACCATACAAACTGTAAAGGTGAGGCCATAATAACACAAAAATGGCCATTAAGCTTCCCAAATTTTGTAATGGAATTTCTATTTTGTAAACCCAATTTAAAAGTTATGTAAACACAATGTGTTTTGCAATGTTTAAGCCTCTTTACAAATATGAGTTTTCCTTGTTGCCCATTTTGGAGGTTAAGAAACACAATGTGTTGTCAATTGTGCAGAAACTTATGTTGAAAAGACACACCTATGTACATAAAAAAATGCATACAACCATACATAAAAACATACATAACATGATGAGACAACATAGTGAGTGGCCCGCCAAACGGGGGATAAAAGTGACAAAATTGACATATGCGGCCAAATGTGAGGGAAACGGTATGAAAGAGTTAATGTCGTCGTCAGGTTGGTTTTCTCACCTCTTGTCAATAGATAAAATTGGGCCCCGTGGCTTGTGGTAGAAGTTGTCATTTTCAAAGCTTTTTTCTGGTGTAGGAATTGGAGGTGAACTGACATGTGCGTTTTTGGTTTGGAGAAAGAAGGGTGAAAACACTCTATGTTTCTAGTCTGCACATTGAAAGCTGAAGGTTGGAGTGCACATGGAGGAGTTGGAGGATAAAACCAACCAAATCGAGGCGAGGAGTACTAACCAATAGTGTTGCAGAGGGATTTACAATTCTATTTGGGTTGCTTGTTTCTTAACACCTAGGGTTTCCCAACATGAATTTTTACAAAACAAAATGAAGTGCGTACTATGAAGTACACTATGTATTGATGGTTAATAGAGTTCCCCTTTAATGGGAAATATGCTATTTGATAAAATAGAAGCCCATCTATACGTTTGTATATTTTTATTTCAAGAAAAATGTTGGATATAAGTAAAGGTAGGCTTCAAAACACATCGTGTTTCCCAACATGCACTACACAATGTTCATCACTGTCAACAAGTTTATTCATTATTGCCAATAATGACAAGAAATTGGTATTCTTGCTATTTGTAATGCACACCTACATATACAGGCTTAAAAACTAGAAGGGCTTGGGTATGTTGTGATGTGGAGGTTGACAAATGCATCGTGTTATGAAGCATACAATTAGTTATATCACACATGTGATGTAGGTTTAACTGTCTACCCCAAAACTTGGTCCATGCCATTAAGTGTTGTTGACAAATGACAACGTGTTTTCAAATGTCATATATATGTGAGGAGTTTCAAAGCTGAACATGTAACAACCAAATTTGTTAGCCACACATGAGCTCAATTTGGACAGTTTTCCTCATTTGTGATACTTCTGGACTAAACACTAAAATTGCAAAATTATAAAACCCTCAACACAAAATCACATAATGAACTCTACATATCAAATGAAAACCCGTTTTTGCAAGGAAAACCCTAGTAAACCAGTCAATGAATACCTCATAATATATTCTACATGGTTTCTTATTTCTGTAAACATTATTCAATTATTTCACTTATCTTTTCACAATGGGTTGTCAGTTATTTCATTCGACAATCACAAAATTTCAAAACCAACAAGCAGGAGGAAACTAAAATTTAAAAACTCTCAAAACAAAAACACACAAACAACTATGCATTTCAAATGAAAACCCCTTTTCCCAAGGAAAACCCTTTGTTTTCTCGTCAATGAAAACCCATCTTCGCAATGAATAGTCGTTCATTTCTTCACAGTTCCTAGGCAGAATGGCAAAGTGACATATATTTATGGCGGATATACATACATGCTAGCTAGCTAGCTGCTCGCACCTATCAAATGTGTTTTTGTATGGAGAGTGGTCACTTTGCTTTAGCCTCTGAATTCCTACAACTCCTTTTTGCACTCTCCAAAAACCTGCAAAACGTCAATGTCAAAAATGGCGGCCAAAATTATCTAGGTTTTTTTTCTATTTGCAAATTATGATTTCGAATGGCCATGTTTTGGGATTTTTTTCTATAGAAAATTATGATTTTTAAAACATGATGATAGTTATGATGCATCTAACATGTGTTTTTGTAGGGAGAATAGCCTCAACCCAATTGCAGAAGGTGATCTCCCTACAAAATCACATGGCTTACACATGATAACGTATTTCCCTTTTTAAGGGATGGCCATGTTTTTTTTCTATTTGCAAATTATGTTTTCGAATGGCCATGTTTTGGGATTTTTTTCTATAGAAAATTATGATTTTTAAAACATGATGACAATTATGATGCATCTGACATGTGTTTTTGTAGGGAGAATAGCCTCATCCCAATTGCAGAAGGTGATCTCCCTACAAAATCACATGGCTTACACATGATAACGTATTTCCCTTTTTTAGGGATAAGACATGTCTGATTATGTTATCATGTCGAAGACATATGTTTTTTCAAGGATAATAGCTTGATTTTACTATATTTTGTAGGGATATTAGCTTCTGCCCTGAATTGGGCATGACTATTCTCCCTAGAAGAATGCATGTCAGAGGCATCATAACATACAAAAATACATACACCACATGATGGGACAATGTAGTACAAAAAATAATTGGAGGTTGAAAAACACTGTGTGTTGTCAGTTCTTTCATTCCGCATGTTGAAAGATGAAAGTTCGAGAGCACAGGGTGGATTTGCAGGCGGGGGATATATAAAATTATCCAAATTCACCTGATATGTGAGTAACAAATTGGGTTGTTACTTATCAAGGGTTTTAAAACGGTATTTGGTTTGTAGATTTAATAACACCCAATTTTTTCCAACCTGTAATTACACATTGTTGGCCTTGTCATTGCATGAAAAGGTTGAATTGTCAATACCCAATACAAGCATTCGATAAGACCTCTATAAAAACATGACAACTGGGCATCTTTGGAGCAACTTTGTAATATTTGCAAAACAAGCTCTTCTCTCCAACACACATCACCACCTCTTCCACAATATGATCCACTGAGATCCATGATGTCGAAAGGTGTCATTGATGTATGATGGAGAGAAGAGCATGTTTTGAAAATGAGAAAGGTATGTTCAAAGTTGCCTAGTTGTCATGAACTCTTGTCATGTTTTATATAGGTTACTTTTAGAGGTCAAAGGAGAAAACAAGTTGCATATTTGATGTGGGTTTTTTGAGAGCTTTCTAGTGGTATCATCTACAAATCTTGATGTCAAAACCAAACAAAAAAGCACCACATATTGGCAGGGTGGAAAACATAGTGGGTTCTATGTTATTTAATTATGCTTGTTCTAATTCTACTTTGTATGGTCAAGATGTGAAAGCTAATAATTTATTTGATGTAGCTATGCAAGATTTCATGTAACTATGAAGCATGTCTCTTTAGTTGGTTGACCAACTACCACTTGTATCTTCCATGTAATTTCCTCACTCAGATAGAAGAATTGAGTCTCTCGTACAGGTTGTGAGAAAAGATGTTAAGGAGAATTGATAGAAAAGGGCCAAAGTGCAGTGACATCAAATAACACAATTGTTCTCATTTCTTTGACTGTGTCTTCGATGTATGGGAAAAATGAGAATGGGCGTTCAATATCACAATCTACAAATAGAGATTATAAATTTTTGTGATTGGCCAATTCATTTTTACTGAGAGATGTGAGACCTTTTCCTAGCTAGATGCATTTGGAAGGTATCCATTAAACCAACAGTAATCATCCAGAAGCACAATCTTCCCAAGGAGTTGAGAATGAAATTTATGAGATTCCTTAAGGAGGAATCTCAAATTAGTCATCACATGGCTCCTATCAAGGAATGGTTGCTTGTTGTGTTAAAAATTCAAGTACACTATCAATTTTGATGATGGGTTTATTATTTTTGGTATCATAGTTGGGTCACAGGTTTGAATCTTGTGGTTGTGTTGGGGGTATTTTTGGAAGCTTGGCACTTCCACCCCTCAATTAGTGTTGACCTTGTGATTCATGATATGGTTTAACTGCCTACCATGCATCTTATCTAACACTTGTATCAGGAATTGATAGGTCGACGTTTTCGTGCAACAACAAGGTCAACACACATAGACAATATGAATGTAATGACAACATTTTGGTTACTTACACCACAAGAACCCAATTGGTTGGTCACACCTTAGGTGAATTTGGATACTTTTATGTATCCTCCACCTACAATTATATTGTCTTGTAAGCCTTTTTTTCATACACAATAATAATGTAATGAAGTTCACCTTCAAAATATATAAAAAATCGTAGTTATAGTATAAATTGTATTTGAATTTCTTCGTATGATTGAAACAAAGAAATGCACAAAATAGTGGTGGATTGGAAAACACAATGTGGGTTGTCATTTTCTTCATTTTGCATGTTTAAATCTAAACACTTGAGAGGATAGGGAGGATTTGTAGGTGGGGGATACATAAAACTAACTAGATTTCAACTTGAGGGGTGACTAGCCTATTGGGTTGTTATGTGTAGAGGGTTTTACAACACTATGTCAGTTGTAGGTTTCTTAACGCCCTTTATTTTCTAATTTCATTACATTATTGCTATCTAAAAAGAAAAAGGTTACCAAGACAATCACAAAACATACCAAATTGAGGTGAGGGGTGAGTAACCAATTGGGTTGTTACTTTTAAAGGGTTTTAGAACAGTATGTGGGTTGCAGGATTTAGAATACCCAATGTTTTCCAGCCTGAAATTTCACATAATAGTTTGAATGTCTTGAAAAGATTTTTTTATTTAGACAGTATGAATGTAATGATAGGAAATTTCAAATATTACAACTGTTAGTTATGGTATAAATTGTAATTCAATATCTTTATGTGATTGAAAAATAAATGCACAAAATAATTGCAGGTTGGAGAACATAGTGGGTTGCGAGTTATTTCATTTTGGAGGTGGGGGATACATAATTGAAACCAAATCGAGTTGAGGGGTGACTAACCAATTGGATTGTTACATGTATAGGGTTTTACAACAATATGTGGGTTGTAGGTTTCATAGCACAATCTCTTTTCCAACCTATAATTTTGCTAACAGTATGAATGTATTGAAAACCTTTGTTTATTTAGATAGAAAGAATGTAATGAAAGATATCTTCAAAATTTATCACAAGTCTTAGGTATACTAAAAATTGCATTTCAAATTACTCTTATGATTGAAAAAAGATATGCTTTCTTACAGAAGATGGTGCAATAACTTTTGGAACTTTAACTGTCTGTAACACTTGCAACTGTTTTAAATTATACAACCAACTAGGGATGTGTGCTTTAAAAGGGAAAGTGCTTTGTATAGTAATGAATGTTGTTGAGGTGGTTGAAACACCTAAGAGGGTGTGTAGTGGCACATCTTCTTTGAGACGGTCACGTTAAAAAAACGTGCAGGTAAGATCCGATAATTACAAGATGCAATTAAATGTATAATTTTAATCTCTCATAAGTGGTTACGATGTTGACTGGAAAGTGGGAATGTTTTAATCAGGAGGCAACAACCATTGTACAAAGGATTTACCCTCGTTTTAGGAAAAATTTGAACGATGAGGTAGCGACGTGTTCAATAATTGATTGTGAACTTCCAATTGCCCTTTACTTTCAATGCGTCAATCATAAAGATTTACAATTTCAATTAGAAAATTTCATGTATGTTACAAATATGTTGATTTTGGTAGTATATTGTTCCTTCTATTGAGGACAATAATTAGGGAGACCATCATGCTCTTATCATAGTCCACAACAAAGAGGAAGAGTGTGCAAAGGGAAACCCTAAGGATGGGGAGGGTGTGAATGAAGCACAAGGTGATGTGGAGGATGGGAAGGTAGATATAATAACTCAATTATTGCATCATTTGGATGTGTGTAAATGTTGTGCATTCAAATTATTTTAATATCAAATATATTAAGATATTTTATTTTTTGAATTTCTTGTGCAGGTTGCTATTGAATACAAACGAGAAGTGGAGAATGTGAGATACGTATATTACTGTATTATAGAACTTGATGTACAGTAAATTTCATGATTGGAAATTTTTCAACATGCATAGGATTCAACATCACCACCGTCCTATTCTTACGCCACCAAAGTGTGGCCGAAGTGTGTCAGGGGGGAACCAAAATGCCCCCCTCCTCCCCCTAAGAAATTGAAAGAGTATATTCAAAAGAAGGTGGATGATATGGAGTACTAATTGAAGCTATGAAAAAATATCCAAAAGAAATGTGTTATTGAAAGGGTCTGTAGAAATTATGGTAAACATAGCTTTCGTCTACTTCCAAAGGAAGGAAAGGATGAGATGAAGGAGAAAATGGCGTTATACAACAATGAGGAGAACAAGGAGCAAAGAAGGAAAAAAATATATTAAAATTGCAAGAGACAAAGAGAAAGGATGGAATGGTAATGTGGAATTGAACTGTTAAATCTAAAATTTGGTTGGTTCATTTTTTTTGTTTGATGCATACAAGGTTCACTTAATGTTAACTTACATGACATGACAGGGTGATGGTCGACAAGTGGTTCCTACCGCCCAACAGAGTATTGTTCATTCACTAGAGGAATTTGTGCCAACAAAAGCCCAAGATGATGTTGTTCCTCCCAACTCGGTATCTAACATTGAGAAGGAGGGTACACGGTCAAAAGTTTCAAGGTGACTTGACATGAAGAAATGAGAACAAATGGTGATTTTGAAATCTTCTATTTAATGTTTTTTTAATTATTTCAATGAATTGGTTGCATGCATTTGAATTTGATGTGACATTTCAATTCATGCTATTACAGGGCAAGGATGAACAACAAAGTGCTAGCCTCGAGAAGGGTACTATTGATTTGGAAGATGAAGCAGTGCCCATGAAAGCACAAGATGATGTTGTTCCTCCCAACCCATTGTCTAACATTGAGAAGAAGAAGGAGCATACACAGCCAAAGGTTTCAAGGTTCCATCACATGAAGAAACAAGAACAAACAATGATTTCAAAATATTCCATTTAATGTTTGTTTTTATTATTTCAATGAATTAGTTGCATGAATCTGAATTTTATGTGACGTTTCAATTCCTGCTATTATACGAAAAGGATGAACAATGAAGTGTTGGCCTCGAGTAGGGTACTGTTGATTTGGAAGATGAAGTAGTGCCCATGAAATCAGAAGATGATGTTGTTCCTCCCAACCCATCACCTAACATTAAGAAGAAGATGAAGCGTATATGGTCAAAATTTTCAAGGTGCCTTGAAATGGAGAAACTAGAAGAAACAATGAATTCAAAATATTCTATTTAATGTTTGTTTTGATTATTTCAATGAATTGATTGCATGCATCTGAGTTTGATGCGATGTTTCAATTCCTACTATAACAGAGCAAGGATGAACAATGAAGTGTTGGCCTTGACCTTATTGGCAATGTGGTTGCAATGTAAATGGGAGATGCTAATAGAGATGGACATGGGGATGGGGAGAGCATTGGCCTGCAATTGGGATAGGGTAATAAAGATGGACATGGGGAGGGGGAGAGCACTGGCCTGCAAGTGGGATATGGTAATAAAGATGGACATGGGGATGAGGAGAGCGCTGGCATGCAAGGGGGAAATGGAAATAAAGATGGACATGGGGATGGGGAGAGTAGTAGCATGTCATCTATAGCGATAACAAATACAACACACTTCCATGCTTTCATTCTAATATCTTTATGAATCATTTAATATGACTTGAATTATAATTCACATCAATGACATTTCAATTGTAGCCAAATCCTGTTGATGAATAGATGATAAAGTTCAAGGGCATCACTTTTAAGATCGATGATCACGTTGATCTTTGGAGGCAACATAAACTGGTTGGCAAAGGCATTGTAAGTGTTGTCAGTAGATATTCTCTTACCCATGACTTTCACCACCCAAAACATTGTGTGAGATTCAGAATTGTTAAGGCCATTTCTAGTGACTGTGAAGTGCCTTTTGGACGTCCTATCACAAACACTATCAAAGAGTGCATGGGTGGCTTCACGATATGGAAGCTCTCTGAGTTGAAGCATTCTTTTCTAGAGGTACATATAAATGATATATTTTTGTATATATCATACTACCTTACTGTTTCCATCCATACATTAATTGTTCAAATTTTTTCTTATAGGTTGAAGGTGTTCAAAGTGCAAAGGAAAAAACACAACCTCTCCAAAAATTTATTGTTTCACGTTCATCATTTGTGAGGGTTCGTGGAATTGGAATCACCTCTCCCGAAATACACAACAACCCAAATAAACATGTCACATATTATGGAGGCATGACCTCAATTTCAAAGAACAGGCAGTGTAGGATATGATGAGATAGGCTCACAATCCTCACTGGGCATTGTGGGTTTCATTATTTGATTATTGAGCAATTATGGTGTAGACATATACCATTTTCATATGTTTGAACACTATGTTGTTACACATTTCATATTAGACTTTTCGTGGCCCTGTATAATTACATTATCAACAATACGAAATAATTATGGGAAATGCCACCTAAAGTGTTATTGTTTATGGTAGCTTGCTTATAAATGAAAGAGATAAGTTGACATGTAAATCGTTTGACCTAAATTTTTTTTGAATATAGCAATCAATGGTATTCAATATAGTAATTGCATACATGGTATTCAATAGAGTATAGCAATAAATGTTATGTATGTATCTGTATATATCTATGTGGGAAACTATTTGAAGTGTTGGAAAACACACTGTCCCCTATCTGTTATTTCTTTATGAAATTTTTTGTTTGGTTATGACCATGAATGTAATGAAGTCAACTTTCAAATTTTAGAACAACTCTTTGGTATAGTAAAAATGACATTTTCCTTTTTCCATCTGATTGGAAGAGATAAAATCGTCACATTGTTTACAGTGTTATAAAACACACTGTCCCATGTCTATTATTTCCTTATGAAAAGTTTTTTTGGGTTATGACCACGAATGTAATGAAGTGAACTTTCAAATTATAGAACAACTCTTTGGTGCAGTAAAAATGGAATATTATTTTTTCCATCTAATTGGAAGACATAAATGTTGGATGTTGTGGGTGTGTTGCTAATATGTGGTTGTCATTGATGTCAATACTATTAGCATTTAATTTTTTGAAGGTTGTATATGTCGAGGATATTGAGAAAATTATAATGAACATGTTGCAGGTTGTCTATGAAGCTGTGAAGTTCAGTGTGGTGGTAAATTTAGTATGTTGCTAGTCAAAATTTGTGCTTTAATGGGTTTGTTTATGAGCCTATCTAGTTTATACTATGGAAGTTTCAGAGGTGCGCATCAATATTTGTGCAAGTTGTGTGTTTATGTGTTCCTATAGTTATTTTGTTACTGTAGCTGATGTTTTTGGAAGAAGAGAATGAAATTCTGATAATTCTAGTTTTTTTGTATTCTCGTGCGATGTTCGTAGATGTTTCTAGATCATGCTCTATCCTTGTTGCACATCTGCATTAATCGGAGTGATCGTGATCAAAGATTTTTTTGTTGTGTGTTGGGGTTTTCATGTTCTTGGCCGACATGATGGTTGTAGCGTGTTGCGGATCCTTGTGGATTAATATTTTAATGTTTGGTGTGTTCGAGGAAGTTTTTTTAGGTCTTCATTATGTTGTGACCGACTTAGGTTGGTACGCATTGATATTTGTTCATGAATTGGGCCGACAATTTATAATTCATTTATTCTTTTATTTTTGGCTGACAAAGTTGGTAATGTAATTCCATGTAGTAGATATATAAGAACAATTGTTTCTTCATTTTGAAGTGTGCTCGATGAATGTATGAGAAGTGTGTATGCAAAATGTGCGAATAAAGATCAGATCACAATCAATCAGCACCTCACATCATCTAGTCAAACCTCTGAACTTAGTTTAGAATCAGTCTTATTAGCCCAATCCAATCGATCATCCAATCCTTTTAATCATCTCATCCCACCAATCAAATCCAATCACATCCTTTATCCAATCGATTAATCAGTCGATCAATTCAACATCATATCCAATCAATCCTTTTATCCTCTCTTAGGTCATCCTTTCGCTGTATCTTAGAACGTAGTGTCCTCCTAGGGGTGATCCCACAAAGCTGGTTTACAATTTATGAGAGGAATTGATTTTTGTTGAAATCACATATTTTTAGAAAATATAATGATTTAAGCCTTTAAAATTTCCATTTTAAAGATTCCAATTGAAGAGGGTTTGATGAAACCACCTTAGATCAAACCCCCTTGGATAGAACCTCGCTAGTTTTAAACCATACCTATAAATGAGTCTCCTTTACACCTATCAAAATGTTGATAAAAAATCATTTTTGATTTACCTTTTGGGGGATCAAATGAATTCATTTAAAATTTATTTTAAATAATTATGGTAGTCCTCGAAATGAGCTATCCCATGAATATAATTTTAATATGTTTTGGTTTTATTATGTATGTGTTTTTTTAGTTTTATTAAACATAGGTTTTTCACTAAAAATCAAGCTCTTTGTTTTGCACATGTGCAAAAATAGCAAATTATCAAAATGTTTTTTTAAAATATGTTCATGTTGGGTATTGATGTCCTTGATCCATTAAAAAAAAAAAAAATTCGATCCATACATAAAAAGTTATGTTGTATACAGTCTGCCTATGTTTGAATTGCAATTGGTTTGACTTCAAAACTATATTAAGGAAAAAATATTCAATAAAAAACTATGAGACCAAATGAAAGTGCTAGATATCGTAGTTAAAATCTAAATTCAAAAAAATTAGAATTTTATCCTTCATACAAAAAAAATTCTGTTGTATATGGTGAGCGTCACTTTTTTAAAATGTTGTTTTCTGAAAAAAAACCAGTTTTCGTGGGAGATGGAAAAAGAAGTGCAGTCTTATTCCAAAATTTTTGAAAAAACTATTTTTAGAATCTTCAGACAAAATGTGATGAGACTCTAGTTTGCATCATCTTCAAATTCCTCACGGTTTAGCCGCTATAGGTGCCTGAATGTGAAGATTTAGTTAACAATAATAATTTCAGTGTCTAGTTTGGCCAAAAATTGTAAACCACTATTGTGGGATCACCACTAGTCACCTTGTAGTTTTTCATTTTTATGCTTGTTACTATCTGATCACAAACAAAGAAACTCATGGCAGAACAATAAGCTCAAGGTACCCAGCCTAACATCCCTCGGGATCCTAATAATGATGGCTCATTGCAATCCAATATTGAGGTTCACACCACATCGCCTCCTACTAATGAGAGCATGGTCAATCAACCTGAGGTCATCGTCAATGAGTACCTTAGCAATTGTACCAACCTTCAAATGATAGATTTCCTTCTTAATGAGTGCGGGGAAAAAATCCTTGGTACTTTGATCATGAAGGGAATCAAACCACCATCAAGATTTGAGCTATCTAAATATGTCAATACTGCACCTCTCACGCCTCCCATGTCTTAAGACCCATAGAATTCGTAGAACCCTCCTAGAAATTCTTACATTCCTGAGGGTCCACTTGTGGATAATTGGTATCAACTTGGGTTTGGTAATGTCATGATGTATCAAGTTGTACACCCCCCTAGTATTTTGATTTCAGTTGTGGGAGAAGCACCTAATCCAAATGATCCCCTTTCTTATGGTATGCCACAAAATCTACCTCCTCTACCACCTTCGAACATTCTAAAAGGTTTGACCCTCATACCATCTGCACCACCTCTCCCACTTAATCAACTAAGTCAACCGCCAGTGAATACTGGGGGCAACCCTTTTGTTGTGTTACCACCACTTTCGGGTCCAACACCTGCCTCCAATTTACAACCACCTTTATTTACCTCTCAACAACCACCTTCAAAGAAACATTCCATCTTCACAACTACCACAAGGTAGCCTGCAACAAATACCACAACAAATCCCCCAACACGCTCCCATTTTTTCGCAACCACATCAGCAACAACCTCCACAGTAGAATATTTAGATTCCTTTGCAACAACAACCACCCCCACATCAACATCACGGTAATTTTTTGCAACCCCCTCCTCATACACAAGGTCCTCCACATTAAGAAATATCATAGAAAATTCTACCCTTTCAACAACTACAGATCACCCAATAGCACCAAATTCCAACTTTACCTCTTTACCAACAACCCCCACCTCATCAACAACCACAAATCCCAACACAACCTCAAAAATCTCACCAACCAATTCCAAGCCACATGGCTTGGTATTTATACCACCCACAAATAAATTTTTATGTACAACCTGTTGGATCCAATCTGAACCCCAGTTATCCCTATCACAATCCACAATAGTCTCAACCGCATTCATCTTATGCTACCCCTTCACAACCACAACAAAATACTTCCTAGCAACAACCTAATCCACAACAATCTTCATATGTGTGTCAACAATACAAAGCCTACAACAATCAGTCTAATCCATATTATGCCTCACAACAATAGTCACCTTCTCAACAATCGTCATACCAGCAGGGTGATTCTACCTCATATTATCAAGCACCTCCACCATAGCAACAAGGGGCCTCCTCTTCTTATTACCAAAATTCGTCATCCTATCATCAATCCTATACCAATCTGCCATCACAATCCACCTATACCAATTAGTATTATTTGACTCCTTTGTATGCGTCTCCACCATCATACGATCAAAACATGTCTACCCCATCTTCATCTTATCAACAATATGCTCCTTATAATCAATCCAATCCATCAAATCCATCTTCATCAACACTCGCTAATAAAGAGTGGGAAGAAATAAAATTTGCGATGTAAGACTTACAAGTGAGGACCCCTAAAATGTCTTTCAAGTTTGAAGAGATTTTTCCCTATCCGTTCGATCCCTTGATCTCACTCATTCCTTTTCCCAAGAATTTTGAAATGCCAAAATTTGAAAAGTACAAAGGAACTAAAGAACCACCTTCAGGAATTCTACTCACATTGTCAAGAAGTCTTGCATAATGACAATTATCTCCTACGGTTATTCCCTAGGAGTCTAATGGGGTTGGCTCTAGATTGGTTCATGGGTCTTCAAAAGGGATGCATCTCTTATTTTGTGGATATTTCAGAGAAATTCATCACACACTTCTCATTCAATTTGGAGAAGGATATTGATATCCTATATCTTCTGAAAGAAAAGCAATGTGAGGGTTAAACCTTTGCTAGCTATCTACAAAGGTGGCATGCTTTGGCTAGACAAATGAAATCTCCACTTAGTGAGAAAGACCTAGTGAATATTTTTGTGGCGAACGCTCATCCAGAAATGACACATAATCTCAATCTCCATTGTGTCTATACCTTTGTGGAAGACATAGAGAAAGGTCCTCTCATTGAGAGAGCACTCATTGCCAAGGGACATATTAAAAATTTATAATCGAGACAAGGAAAATTTGTCTGCAGATAAGTCCTGCTACTGGAACAAAAACAAGAACACAATCAACGATGGTGCCACTGATACCAAACATGTTCAAGTAGCCACTACCTCACAAAGGCCTCAGTATACCCCTCCATAGCAATCAATCCCCAATGTTATATATGTGCCGCAAGGTGCACCTCGTCCTCCTCAACAATCCAAACAAAAATATCAAAGAAACAATAAACACTCTTTTACCGCTTTGGGAGAGCCCTTAAGTGCCATTCTCAATAGGCTTCTTCAAGCAAGTTATCCGATCACATATCTTGTGACTAAGCCTTTTGATGAGTCCAAGCCAAAACCAACCTGGTATAAGGAGAATGAGTATTGTGACTTTCATAAGATCAAAGGCCATTCTACTAACAAGTGTCAGGGACTTAAAATATATGTCCAAGATCTCATAGATCGTGGAGATATAGTAGTGGACTCTAACCAGGCAGCTTCGTCCAATGCTCGACTGCATATCTAACAAAAAGCCTTCCCAAAACACAACCAGGGTGCTAATACATCCAATGCTAACCCCAAGTCAAGTAATAACAATAATAAAAACAACAACACCAATAATGTCAGCTATAAAAATGTGCCTTATAACTATGACAATATAGTTATGTGCATTAGCCAATTAGAGCCTCGCATATCCATGATCTGAGTTAAAGGCAAAGATCCACAATGTGTTGTTACAACTCGTCACACCCACATCTCCATTTTGGGTCCTTCCACATCAGCCCAAACAACTCCTGTAAGTTCTCAGTATAGTATTCTTGATCACCTAGGAAAGACACCCGCTCAAATATCCATCTTGGATTTTCTCAAGTTTTCTCCTGTCCATCAAGAAATCCTAACCAAAGCTTTACATGATACTCATGTACCTAATGACATAGATCCTACTCAATTCTAATCCTTAGTAGGACACCTCTCATCAAACTATCAGTTGGGATTTAGTCAAAATGATATGCCTTCCATTGACTCAAATCATAACGGTCCCCTTCATATTGAGGTCCTCGTAGCCCGTCATAAAGTAAAAAAGGGTCCTGGTAGATAATGGCTCTGCTCTCAATCTTTGTACATTGAAGTTCATAAAATAGGCTGGGTACACCCATGCTGACTTGAACAACCAGGTTATCGCCATAAAAGCATATGACAATGCAAAAAGGGACTCCGAAGAAATTATCTACCTTCCCATTTAGGTTGGCCCTGTAGTGCAATATACCATATGTCATGTCCTTGATCTAGACCTTCCATACAACCTCCTTTCGGTCACCCATGGATCCATGCCATGCAGGCTATCCCGCCCACCTACCATCAATGCCTGAAGTTCCCATTCAATGGGATGGAAGTAACTATACAAGCTGATCCACAACCATTTGAATATTGTCGTTGTTTGTGAGCTTCCTTCCCCCACTCTCATTACTATCCAGGAGTTGAAGTGGGGGCACATTAGGCCTCATCTTCTAATCCATCTTCCAATTTGTCATCTGCTACACCATCCATTCCATCCTCCAGTTTTGAATCCGCAATCACCAAGGTCTAGATCATAGACAAAGGGTGTGGTGAGTACGAGATGCACACAACTTTAAATGTGGCAACCATGCCACCATCTCCCCATACATATGGTCAACCTTCTCAATCCACATCAAACGAAGAAGAAAAGACAATCACCCTCAACTCTAAGAACATGGGTTCAAAAAAATTCTAAGATTTGAGCACCCTTTAGGATCAGATGCACGATGACATTAGCCAATAGGTCTACAGAGAAGAGCCTGAACTGTCACCTCCTCTTGTAGAATACTTCTAGGAGGTTTACCCACATGCATCAAAGTTGGTTGAAAAGTGTAATTATCAAGGTGGAGGTCTTGGTATAGAAGAACAAGGAAGATGTCAACCCATTGAAGCATTTGTGTAACCAAGACGTATAGGCCTAGGCTATGACAGGAAACAAAAAGGTCTTGCACCCTCCAATAGTGCCTCTAATAAAATTAGTGTGGACAATGGTCTCCTTGAGGACATACCCAAAGAAGAGTCCATCATACTCGCATACGATGATGTAGATATCTCCTCCATGTTTGACTGCCTATCTGTCTTTTCCATTAGTCTTTCCCTTTGCCATCATAAGCTTATTGACTAGAAATTTATAAGTAGTGCACCTATTGATACCTTTCCTTCAATGGATGCCTATGTAAATCTCATGGGATTAGGGGAAGATGAACACCCTAACCGCAAAAGTAAGAAGAAACAAAATAAAAAAGGGTCATCTAGTGAAAACCTCTCTGAGGCACTTCCTGACTCATCAAAAATAAAAATAAAGGGTGTATCTAATAGTGAAAACCTTGATGAGGTGCTGGAGGATGGGGATGTTCATCTTCCCCTTGTGGGAACTCAGCTATCTGAACGATCCTCTATCTTGATAGAAGAAACTCAAGAAGTCAACTTGGGAACATAAGAAGATCCTAATATTACATACATAGCCAAGTCATTGTCAAAGGAAGAGCATGCTACCATTGTCAGCCTGTTACAAGAAGGAATCATCAATATTGCATGGACTTGTTTAGACATTCCAAGTCTATATCTTGCCTTATTGGTACACCATTTGGATGTTTATCCATATGCGAAACATGTCAAGGAAAAGCTAAGTAAGATGCATCCACAAGTAGCTCTTCTTTTCAAGAAAGATCTAGAAAAATTGTTAGAAGTCAGGTTCATCAGGCCAATCGATTATTCAAATTGGATATCCAACATAGTTTCCATCACCAAGCCAAATGGGAGTATCAAAATATGCATATATTTTAAGGATTTTCTCTAGCTATAATCAAATCAAAATTGTAGTAGAGGATCAACATAAGACTGCCTTCACCACCCCTTGGGGCACCTTTTGCTACAACGTCATGCCCTTTGGCCTAAAAAATGCAGGGGAAACTTATCAACGTGCCATGACTATTATCTTCCATGATCTCATTTGCATAATGATGAAAGATTATGTTGATGACTTATTGGGGAAGTCCAAAACAAGAGAAGAGCATCCTAAGGTCCTGAATAAAATATTTGAGAGTCTAGAGCATTATAATTTACGCCTAAATCCAAAGAAATGCATATTCAGAGTCACATCTGGGAAGTTGTTGGGTTTTATCATCTCCAAGAGGGGTATAGAGGTAGATCCAACAAAGGTTAAAGATATAATGGAAATGCCCTTGCCTCATAATCTCAAGCAATTAAGGAGCCTTCAAGAGAAGTTGCACTCCATTAGATGGTTCATAGCTCAATTAGCTGACAAATGCCAATAATTTACGCATCTGCTACATAAAGACATTACCTTCAAGTGGGATCTTGAATGTCAACAAGGCTTCAAAAAAATTAAATAATACTTGGCTCATCTACCCATCTTGATGCCTCCTATCCCGGGTAAACCACTCTTGTTGTACATCTCGACTACCTCAGTTGCAATGGGGGCTCTACTAGCTCAACATGATGAGTCTTCTAAGGAACATGCAATTTATTACATCAGTCGGACATTGGTGGGCTATGAACTCAATTAGTCTCCAATGGAAAAGGCTTGTCTAGCAGTTGTCTTTAGTTCGCAGAAACTTCATCATTACATGCTTAATCATCCCGTCAAGCTGATATCAAAGGTTTATCCACTTAAATAATTGTTGTCCAAAAATTATTTGACTGGATGCATGGCCAAGTGGGTCATGTTACTGAGTGAATTTTACATAGATTACATGGTTTGTAAGGCGATCAAGGGACAAGTCATAGCGGATCATTTGGTCGATGCCCCTCTGTTTGACACTTATCCTTTAGTAGCTAAGTTTTCAGATGAAGAAGTCTTCACAGTAACATAAGAAGATACATGGATTCTCTATTTTGATGGGCCTTATACACATAATGGAGCTGGAGCAGGTCTCTTATTCGTCACTCCTCAAAGTGACTACATACCAAATTCATTTAGATTAGCATTCCCATGTACTAACAACATAGTAGAGTATGAATCTCTCATCACTAGTCTTAGGATTGCCATTCAATGGAACATCAAATGTTTATGAGTCTTTGGCGATTCCCAACTAGTTATCAAACAAGTCAATGATGAGTTTCAGACGAAGGATGATAAATTTTTACCCTACAAGTGAATGGTAGATGACTTCAAAAATATTTCACCTTCATTTAGTTTGAACAAATCCCCAGAGTTCAGATGAAGACAACAGATGCGATGGCTAAAATCGGTTCCCTTATTGATATGCCTAGGGATCGAATGGATTGCAAGTTCCTTGAACAAATTCTAATCCCATAATACAACGTCCCTGAAAGTGAGATGGTGTGTGACATTGTAGGACCTGAATCCTCTTGGTACCATGACATTTACACCTATCTTCGTGATAATATCCTCCCATCAACATCCTATCATCGCTTGCTTGGTATATCGTGATTGAGCATTGGATGATTCAAATCTGCTATCTCGAATCCTGAGTTTTTATCCTTAATATAAGCTTTTAATTGCATGTACATTGTGTCCCATCCTCATTCTCACATCATCACTTAGGGTCCTTCATCATGTCAGTCCTCATTAGGTCACATCCTGTGTTTTCATTCGTCTGGTTTAAATTCAGGTGTGAGCCGTCAGATTCATTGTTCATGACATGATAGGAAGTTATTAATATCGTTACTAGTTTCCAATATCTGAAATAGTATGGTCTACATGTTGATTTGGATCTATTCATGAGAGTCCCTCATCATTCATCTGTCTCATCCCATCTTTCATCGCTGGTCCTTTTGTCGAACTACGTTGCACCTATGCTTTCACGTAGGAAAGGCTAATCACTTGATCAACCCTCGAGGAATTTGTTTGTCCACTCTTTTTCATCCATTGCGGTCTCCATTGTCCTCTTTCTGCTTTTATCCATGGTCAATTTCAGTATTTTATCAAACTATAAGGGCTCTGCACTTTCACATAGGCAAGCTTGATCTTTGATCAACCCCTAAGCCCTTAGGTCTTTAGGGTGTGTCTTGTTGTCTTATCGTGTCGTCAAGTGTGTCCCTATCCTAGCTGGTACTTAAAAAGGTCACTAATATCATGGGCTTAAATCAGTTTCAGATATCCTACATCATTTTGATCACCTAGTTTAGTCTCAATCTTTGGTCTTAACAAGATGCATCCTTCCTATTCAGACCACATCAATCCCATCCACCCTTTTGATCTGGTGGCAAAGGAAATTTTAAATCTATTGTGAACTTTTGATGCTTTTGACATTTTATTTATCATTTGAACTTCCTATTATACCTTGTCAGGGTCGCCACGATCCATCATATCATGGTGCGCTTTGACTGGTAAACATAGGGGCATATCTTGATCTTCTTATTGCTTATGTCTTCTTGGTTGTCCTATGTAGTACCCACCAAGATCCCCATGGTCTTATGTTACGTTGGGGCATCATTTGTGGTTGTGGTTATCCCCATGTCTGGACCGACCAAAGTCCTGGCAACTTTGGGGTGTTGGGATAGCCTCCTTGTTTTTTGTGTTTGTTTCATGCACTAGACACTAGTCTGCCTTGGCTCCTCATGCCTTGGCATGTTGTGTCTTGTGCTATAGCAAAAATCAGTGCTCCAAAAATATGGAAAAATAGTATTAGGATTGCATTTCATACCTCATCCCATTTCATTGCATTTATTCCCCTATCTTTCTCTAGCCTATAACTAGTGATTTTGGTTGTGCAAACATTCATCTCCCATCTCCTTTTCTTCTGAGGATTTATATGGTTTTGACAGGTGTCGTATCATGTCTACCACCTCTCCCATCATCCCTCATTTTGATATTGATTATAGGGAAAGTAATTTCCATAAGCTCAAGCAACCCTAATCCACAAATACATGAGTCCTATCCATGCCTTCCATTATTATGCATGCCCTTATTTACACTCATTCCTGTTCTAATTTAATTTAGATATTAATGTTTGTAAGAAATTTAATTACACCCATCATTCATGTAGGCTTGCATTTCATTTATAACACTGACAGTACCAAGGTCATCTCTGCATTCAAATCCTTGGTCTATGGCGTGCAACATGAGCAAAGAAAATGAGATTGATACATAAATATAAGGAAAAGTATGGACGTCATAGAAACAGGTGCATACAATCATGAATTAATCTTGATTGATTTCATATTAAATGCAAAGAGTACAATTTCATCCCAAATGACGTTAATATCATCTGACCTTGCATCTTAAATTCATTCATGGAATTCCATCTCACATTGCATTTTACCATTATCATGTTCATTTTAAGTTGTTTAGATTGACAAAGATTTGTTATTCTAAGAATCTTAATTTTATCTCATATCATTTTGCATTTATCATTATCATGTTAATTTTAAGTTGTTGAGATTGACATAGATTTTTTATTCTAAGCATCTTAAGTTAGGTTCATTTCATTATCATTTCATTGCATATTAGTCCATCTCATTGCATGCATTGCATTATATCACATCCATTTCATTTATCCATAACATTAATACATAGGCATATATAAATTATCCAACCCATCACATTACATTTTGATAACATACAGTAAACCATAAACATATACCATAAATAACCATCACATTTGTTGAATCAATCACAAGGATTTCTAAACATATCTATTGCAACCATAAGTTTTTTGTCTCCACACATACATCTCCACCTACATCACAAAGCATTAGTAACATGATCATAGCATATAATCCATCACATCCTGCATCATAAAGTATTAGGCATAACACATTTCATCCATATCATCCACATAAGCATATCAAATAAATCATCATAGATACATACATATATTATAACCATCTGCATATCCCATAATAAATCATGTCCATACACACCTACATAACTAAAGATCGATCACATCATAAATGCATAGTGTAAATAAGGGCCATTGCATAGTATATAAATGCCAAAATATCATGTCCATAACAAAATCCATAATAAGGTCCATCATCAATCATAAGTACATGTCCATCGATAATCATCAAATAAAATATAGGTAAAATTTTTTTTCTCAAATATAGGGACCACATCAATGAATAAGACGATCCATGTCTAATTTGTACTATGGAATTTGTGACCTTTGTACCTGTCCCCTATCTATACACCCTGCACCTAACAAAAAATAGAATTATGTCATCCTTGTCCTCTATATCCTGTGTTGGCTCCATTTGATCTTTGAGGGGAGTCTGGCACTGGTCCTCTATGTGGGGGAGTCTCTCGATAACTGTTGTAACCTCATGTGTGTGTATGTCCTGAACATGACGGTGCTAGCATATGTGGTACCACTCAGATGTATGGAGGTACATGGTGAGTGGGATCTAGAACCTCTCTGAAATAAGCCCTCAAGTATTAGTTGGCCTCTCTCATGTACTCATCCCTCTCTCCTGTTTGTTTCTTCATTGTATCCCACTCTACCTTGTACCTATCTTGTAACCTATCCAGGTATCTCCTCTCCTAAACCCATGCATATTGTGCCATCATCAACTAGTCTATATTTTTCTGCATCTATGAAATCTCCTACACTGCCGCATCCCTCTCACCTTGCAACGTTTGCACCTGTGCCACTACTACCTCTTTCCTCTCTAATATGGCCCCTGTGTCCCCCATCACTACCTCTTCATAGTCTATCTTGTTTTGGAGCTCATCCCTCTCAGCCCGTCCCTCTCCTGTCAAGCCTCATCTCTCTCCCTTTGCATGGTATCCTTCTCCTTCGACATCCTGGAAGCCTCATCTATGAGGGCCCCATAATCCCTCTATCCCTCCTCTTGTAGCATGTCTACCTCTGCCTACAACCTATCTCTATCTACCTTTGACTCTCTAATGCCTATGCTTTGTGATCCTAAGCCTCGCTAGAGCTCCTGTCAGTAGTACTATTGGCTCCTTGAGCGATGGTGGTACATATGATACTATCGCGAGTGGATCCACCTATACAACATCCACCTCCATGGGTTGGTGCTTCTCTCCCACATACTCCATCTCCACATTCCCCCTAACTCTCTCCATTGTTGGCCTCCCCTCCTTCCCCTTCGTCGTCGTCCTGCTAGCCTCCTCTCATCCTCTGAATCATAGCCTAGTTCCCCTACAATTGGATACACCATCGTAATCCACCCTATTCTATGCTTTGTACACCATGCAGAGTATCACACTATCATCCTTGCATCTGCCAGCGCTCCTCTCCCTAGATATGGCACCAACTACACATCCTCCCACATCTATCTAACAAAGTCTATCATGATCAGGTCACCCAATAAGCACTCCTGGGTAATCCGATGAAATCTTTGAGGCCCTAGTAGGATGTCCTACTATACTCTGAACTATCTCATCACTATATCTGGTCTATGGAGCTCGACAATGTGTGGGTCTCACCCAATCAAGTAGCACACTATGGAAATATCCATTGTGCCTCCTCTCATCCCCTCTCCATCTGACAAACCATCACTGCTGGTAGGGTCTCCTTAAAACCTGACCCCTTGCAAGTCATCTAACCTCCTCCTCCATCCCTCCAAGTCACTCACATCCAGGTAGTGCAGGCACCATCCATACTATGTCCCATACTAGTATGATACTGGTAGCATCTCATCCTATGCCCCCATTGTCAAAATCCCTAGCCTTGCCACACTAATGTTCTCCCAAGCCCATACCTGGAGCAAAGTCACATGTGTAATGTTGAGGGCTCTCCTATAACAGACCACATGCATGTCCCTATACAACTTTGCTAACATGCATTCTCCACACGTAAACTCCCCCTCCCTCCGCTCCACAATATGTTGAACAACCTCAATGATCTTGATGCTACAAAATCACCCACTCTTGTTCGGTAATAGAATCCTACTAATCAGACCGTAGAGGTATAGTGGCAGTGTTGGCACCTCCAATCCTAGACACCCATCCAAGTCTAGCTCTCCCCTCTAGATAGGGATATCTTCCCACCCAAAGATCACTCATAGGCTACTGTCTCGCTCTCTCCCCTGGCTCTGTGTTCAGCTAACTAGGTGCCCTTCGATGGGCAGCCACAATATCCTCCATACATCCACTAGTGCCACTCTCATCCCCCCTATCAGAAGATGGAATGTAGAGGTCTCTGAGCTCCACCTCTCCATCAATGTTGTCAATAATGCTCGATGTTCTCTAATGTTGGGGTATCCCAACATATGTAGTAATCCTACCCGCGCCAACACCATGTGGTCCTAGGAATTCATCGCCCCGATGGTCACCTCCAACACCGCTGAATGTATCTCTCAGGTCCTCAACATCTTGATGTTCTACGTCCACATAGAACATTATGTCATTCTTTCATTAATTTCATTTCTTCTTTCTATCATTTCTTCCTTGCCCCGAGTTTCTAGCGATTTTTCCCCTATGTCAGACAAATTCACCCTTGTTCCAACCTTTGTTTACAAATTCACCCCTTTACGAGGCTAATTCACCCCTTTTTCCATCAACCCATCAAATTCGCCCATTTTGATGGTCAATTCACCTCTTTTTTGTTACCTTTTGAATTCACCCATTTTCACGAAAAATTCGCCCTTGCTTCTTTAGCCTGTCAAATTCGCCCATTTTGGTGGTGAATTCGCCCTTACTTCTTCAACCTGTCAAATTCACCCATTTTCGTGGTGAATTTTCCTTTTATTTCCTTGGCCTGTGAATTCACCTTTTTTGGCGAATTTGCCCCATCATTTATCGGCCCATGAGTTCGCCCATACTTTTGGAAAACTCACCCCTTCCTGCTTGGTTTGTGAATTCACCTATTGTTGAGGCGAATTCGCCACTTGCATTTTCTTGCCCTTTGATGGGCGATTCTAAAAAAATCTTTGGTGAAATTAACTTTGCCTTTGCCCATCTGGGGCGATTCGAAATCTCCCCTTTCTCGAGAGAATTTTCCCCTGCACAGGGTGAGTTTTCCTTTTCCCTATTCGCCCTTTTTGATGGGAGAATTCACCATACAGACGAGCGAATTCACTAATCATGACGAATCTGTACCCTCTTTTTTCTTCCCAAAAACCCGAATTTCAAAATGCATAATTTTTTTTTTAAAATGCAACTAAAATCACAAGCTAGGGTTTTGAAATCTACCTAACGGGGTACCACATGCTCATGGTAGAACGCGTGCACCTCCTCGCTTCGATGGATGAGCTCATCATCCATGAATCTTTCGTCCTCACTCGACCCATCAGCCATCCTCATCACTCTCTCTCTCTCTCTCTCTCTCTCTCTCTCTCTCTCTCTCTCTCTCACCAAGTCAATTGCCAAGTGTGCAAATGGTAAACAATAATTTTGAAATTCACTATTTATAATTTCTCACTTTTTCCCTTTTTTAGTCTTTTAAATTTTGGGTAATTTTTACTCTTTATTTAACCTCTTTTTAATTCCTCCATCCCTTTTCTTCCGTGGGCCGCCATTTGCACCCCGTTTATCCATTTTCTTTCATTCAAAATCCATTCTTCATGGTTTTTCACACTCTATTGTGTGGTACCCTCTATTTCTCCATATCGATAAGTTGCCTAGGGCCCCTTTTTCATCCCCATCCACCCTCTCGAGGGGGCATACCTTGTCATTTTCCTTCATTCCTCTGTCTTGTCCATTTTCCCGTGACACTGGGGCGTCTCCCTTCATTTTCTATGATTAGATAGTCTACACAACTTTTCCCGCATTGGGCATCACTTTCTAGTCCATTCTTCTATTAAGTCATATGTATTTTATTTTTCTTCAAAACACTATTATTCCAACAGTATTTCGAAGAGGGGCAAAAAGTAGACATCGAAATTTGACCACCCCCATATGGTCAATCCCTCCCCTTTTATTCCTCTATCCCGCATCACTCATTTGCCTTAATTAAATAATTTATTATTTAATTAGTATCCCCCTTTTTTCCTAAAGCTTCTAGGGTATTTAATTAAATAATTAAATACTTTATCCTCTATCCCCCCTTCATCTCTAAATTAAATAAATATTCTAATTTGTTTAATTTAGTCATTTTAGCTTTATGAATTTAATTAATTTTTAAATTCATTATTTCTCTCTTTGTCCTATCCTCCATAATTATTCTCTAATCTAGGTTAATTTAATTAGCCTATGATTAATATGTTCACACCCCTTAATCATGATTAGTGTTGCATCCTCCATAACCCTTCACTTGCCCTTAATCTGTCATTAATTTGTCTAATCCCTTGTTTGCACAACCTAATCACCTAATTAGGTCAATCTAATCCCTATGTCATTTATGGTATACCCCCAATGTCAACCTTTTATTAATTGCTTTCTCCTTTTAGATAAGGAAACCTCTTCCCCATGTGAATTTTAAATTCATATTTATTCTCCATTTTATTAATTGCTTTCTCCTTTTGGAGAAGTCAACCTCTTCCCCATGTGAATTTTAAATTCATATCTATTCTCCCTAAGTTTTTAAAGAAATTTTTAATTCCTTGAATGTCTTATCACCCACATGTGGACAAGTACCTCCTTTATGAGGAGATCTTGTCCCACTCCCAAGGTACTATGTATTACCTTCACCTCATCTCCCCTTTTGACACCTTACCTGCCACATGGCGAGATGTGAGGGCTTGTGAGTTCTAAACTCACCTTGGCCCTTTATCTTGTCCATTGTGGCTTCACCCTGACCCTCCATTAGTTTAGTGGCACTTCCCCTAAAATTAGAGGAATTTTCCCTCATTTTCATAACTCATTCATGCATTCAAGCACTCAAGCAACATACACACATTCAAGTCTTCAAGCACCCAAAAACCACAATTGTTGCAACACCTTTAGCATCCATATTGAGCATCCATTGCAATACCCACTTTCACCATTGCATTCTCCATCCACTCACGATCATTTAGAGCTAGGTTTCATGCTATTTGCCATCCAAAGGAGCATACAAATCAAATGATAAACAAGGCCAACCAACTCATCAACTTGTACAAGGTAAAAATATTTTCTTTGTTTTTTTTTTGTTCAAGTTCAACTAGGCTAATCGTTGAGGTGTTGTTTGTGTTTTTTCTTTGCTTGCATTTCCTCTTGTTTTGCGATTTAGACTAGTAAAATTCACCTGCACACAATTGGTATGTGTTTAAGGTGTTTAGATCCAAATATTCAATCTTTTAGTCTTATGTAGTTGAAGATAATGTTGAGATAGTACCGGTTAAGTTATAGGTGCAAAGTACTTGTTGGAATGCTTTGCATTCCATTGTGGATGAATATTTTGTTGTACGATTTTGAGGAAGTGTTTGAGCATGTCAAAATTTTATGTACTCTAAGTGGCAAGTGATTTTGTGGTCCGCTTGTTGAGTTGTGAATGAATAGTTGGTTCATTTTGTTGTTGCTTCACTAGTGGTGCTAACTTAACGGTTTTAGGGTCGTGTGGAGTTTAATTGTATATGGAGCAGACTCATGGGAGTGATTATAGGTCTTTTTGACCTATTTTGTGTTTTACATGTTTTGGTTCTCTCAACAAGGTGTGTGTGTGTTGAGGTTTTGATTCGATAGGTTATGTGGTGTATGTTTCATCTAATTAGGTTGACCTAATTGGTCTTTTGGTTGTTTGTGATATATATACAAGGTTAATTCCTTGTGTGGATTGTAAGAGTGATGTAATTGAGATTTTTTGTGAGATTATATGTAGAGTGAAGTGTGAATTGAGATAGTGGTGAAGTATGAAGTGTGTTAAGTCAATTTTTAAAGCTTAATTGGAATTGCACATTTATCATGTTGCAAATGCATTGTTAGTAGTTCATCTTTGGCAATGTGCCACCCTTTCTTCTATCTTTTTCTATTATGGGTAGTGATCCCTTGGAAATGAGCTGCCGATAGTGATCCATTCTTTATTTCTAGATAGTGAGTCCACCATTATGTAATTTTTATTGTAATCAATTATAATATATTGTGAGCTAATCCTCGCCATGGTTTTTCCCTTTCTATGGTTTTCCACATAAATTTGGTGTTCTTGTGTTATTTGATGTGATGTATGCTTTATATATTCCTTTCCATTACTGCAAATTTGATGAGATATTTTGAATGCATGTTTAAGTTCAAGAAGTTAATTAATTTTAGTGAATACTATTTCACCCCCCCTCTTAGTATTCTGAGTGTTCAACATCTTGGAAAAAACACCATAGGAAGACACAAAAGGAGTAGGTTATCAAGATCCTCCACCTTTACATCAAGCATCTATTCCACCATCCAATAAATCCAAAGTCCATGGTTCTATTAAGAAGTTACATTTCTTGCATCCTATATCCAAGATTGAATGAGCCTTAGACACACTTGTCAAACTAGGATACAGTAAATTACCACCTATCTATGATTGAGAAAAGAAAGGAAAGAGTACAAATACATCTTACTATTCATATCATAGAATACTCAAACATATTACTGATGAATGTCATGATTTAAAGAGGCAATTAAGATAATTTGACCTTTATGGGGATCAAATTGAACATATGATAGATTAAACATTAATTTTATTTTCTCCTTTTCATGTGGTAGTTGTAGTATCACACAATACTCACTACCTTTCATGAGGATGTTGACTTTACTTTATGCGATCATCTTTTATTTTGCAAGGATCAACATATCATAATCCATTTGTCCCACCTTTGTCCTTACACTTGGGGGGAAAGGGGTTAGGTAGTCTTGTGTTAGGTGCATTCCTTCTAGCAATGGATCCCTTTGCATCTCCTTAAAACATTAGTGCAACAAGTACATTAAAATTTGAAGGGGGGCATATAGTCCTCCGCTCATTGATTGCATAGAATGGCATATTTTTAGTGATGATAGCATACATCTCCTAGGAAGTGTGACCTTGTCAATCAAAGTGTGGCCTTCTTGTTCTATGTGAGTGTCTCTTTGGTAGTGATATTAGGCTTGATATCCCCTAAGAGTGTGTGACCTTTTCTTGGCATATGATGTTCACCTTTATGGTAATATTATGGCTAGTATTCCCTAAGGTGTGATCTTTTTATTCCTTGAATTTTCTTCTCTTAGTGGTGATGCCACATGTGCTGCTCCCTAAGGTGCGACCTTTCATTTATTGAGAAAATATTCTTTGTTTTTTGTGTAAGTCACCTTTTTCCAGTGGTGTTCTTATAACACCCCTGGAGGTTTTGGCCTTATCATATTGTCGTTTATGCATCCCTTGAGGTGAAGTTTTTTTTGTCCCCCAAGATGGTAAACTTTATGCACCTCTTGAGGTGAATTCTTGTTCGTCCTTCAAGACGTTAAAATTTATGTACCCCCTGAGGTGAGTTTTGTTTGTCCCTCAAGATGTTAAAATTTATGCACCCTTGAGGTGAGTTTTATGCACTCCTTGAAGTGAGATTTTGCAAGATAGTTTGTGAATTTAGCATAATGGAGCTTGTTGGGTCATGAAATTGAGCACCCTTTTAACATGGCCACCTAGCATAACAAAATTACTGGCTAGTGGAGAAATGTGTCATGAGTGATGTAGCATGACACAACTTGCTAGTCCTCATGAGAGCATACTCTTGTCTAACATTTATTCGATGGATGAGGTTTGGTATTTGAGACAATTTAAGATTGAGGTCTCTTTGTGTTACCAACTCGAATCCTTTAGTACTAACCTTGTGTTCTGTTATGTGTCTTTTGTGTCTTCTTCATGTTTGCATTGTGTTTACATCATGTTTGTGTTCAATTTTTTTTTTCATTTATATGTTACGTTGTGTCATGTGTTTTTGTCATGTATGATTCATGTATGTTATCTTGTTGCATTTCATACATGCATGTTCCTTTGTGCTTATGTTGGTTTTCAATGGGATCTTGGATCCTAGGGGCTTGATCACCCCTCTTGATCCTTAGTCATCCTATCTCTTCAACATTTGTACATTCAAACCCCTCTTAACATATATTTATCTACTTTAGTGTGAGTCTGAGCGTAAGTTCATACTCTCACTAAAGTGGGGGCTAAATGTAGTGTCATAAATTGTCACCCTTGACAATTTCATACTATTTTTTACTCCCCTTTAAGTTATTGTACCTAAAAAAGTAATTAATTTTTAAATTATGCATTTCAAAACATATTTTAAATATTTTTTGACAATTTACAAGTATAAAACAAATGCTCTCATTTAATAATTTATCCTTGACACTTTATTTTTTGGAAAATAGGGTTGGGACAATAGCACCTAGGGTGCCTATGTCCCCCTATTTTGGTTCCAAATTCAAAAATGTCAATTTTGGCATTTTATTATTTTAAATTCAAATATCTAAAGTCGGTTGTCGGGGTCTAATTTTAAAAAAATAGATAAATACCTACTTATTCCATCATTTTAAAGATATCTAGGAAATCATCAATTGGAGAAATTATTATCAAGCAAGTCAAGAGCAACATTTGAAAGCTTTATTTCAACAATTCAAGATCCTAACATCATGTCAAACCTTATGTTATTTTATGTGTGTTCATGTTATCATCATTTTGTGAAGGCTAACACTTTTGTAGGTCTCCAAAGAATTCAAGTAAATCAAGAAAGCAAGATCCAAGACCTTGGGGTGATGTGTATGAATTCAACCCTTTAAAGAATCCATGAAGGGTGGTGAGTTGCAACACTTTGTGATTTCATCATTCATTCCTATCTGTTATCATTTTATCATTGGCATTGGAATTGTTGAAGTGGAAACACTAACACAAGGTTTGACCAAGGAAATCCTCTGAATGGCACAAAATTTCTTCTCTTTGTAAATGTGCAGGTTTCAAATCTTGAGAAGATTAAAGGTCAATTTTTTGTTGTTGCAATTAAAACCCTAACCTTGACAACTCACACAAACTCACCTACAAAAATGCCTGATAGTGATCTGACAAGTTTGTAGATGGAAAACTAAAGTTTAGATCTGACATCAGAGGACTGTGAAAACAAATCTAAAATTTAGACCTACTAAGACAGTGGTGCCCCTAAAGGAAGCTTCTTGAAAAATTAGGCTCAAATTTGTACAACAGGTGCATAGTGTCCCCCACTTTTAGTTTTTGTTGTTTGATTTCCTTTGTGACTTCTCATATTTTTTTGTATTTGCATTAGAAGAGTAATTTACATCATTAGGACAATTATATAATTGCATTTCATCTTTAGGACATTTCTAGATTTGGTTAAGGGTTGGTTGATTCACCTAGCAAGTTGTAAGTCAATCACATACCTTGTCCAAATCCATAAAACCCCCACATTAACACACACATTGAACAAACATTCCTCCAATGAACGATTGAGAAAGATATCAAACCCTAAGGTGAAAACTCAAAGGTTTCCCTTTCCCACATTTCAAAAGTAATGGTGGATCCTAGTAAAATTAAGGCTATCATGGAATGGCCTATTCCAAAAACCATTAAGAAATTGAGGGGTTTTTTGGGATTGAATGAATACTATAGAATATTTGTGAAGACTTATGGTCATATAGCAACACCCCTCACAACTTTATTGAAGTGATATTATTTTCATTAGAACGAGTCCGCTAATACAACATTTGAGAGATTAAAGAAGGTTGTGGGTAAAATCCAGTGCTTTCCAGTCCATACATCATAAAAGATTTTATTGTGGAATGTGATTCTTCAAGAAGTGTTATAGGAGCAGTTCCCATGTAGGAGTGTTAGCCAATTTTTTTGTGATTTGTCAATTAAAAGGTAAGAATCAACTCAAACCTATTTATGTCAAGGAAATGCTAGCTATTATTTTTGCAGAAAAATAATGGAGGCCTTATCTAAAAAGTATACACTTCAAGGTTAAGAAATCATGATAGCCTAAAATAATTTTTGGAACAAAGATCATCTTTTGTAGAGCAACAAAAACGGGCCACTAATATGTTGGGATATGACCTTGAGATTGTATATAAGAAAGGAAAGGAAAATGTTGTGGTAGATGCACTTTATAAGAAGGATGAGAAAAATGACGCTTTATTGTGTGTCATTTTAAAATTATAAGTAGACTGGGTGGTAGAAGCCAAAGAAGAGTGGCAGAATGATGTTGCTACAAGTAATCTCATTCAACAATTACAAAGTTATCCCAATAGTTTAGATAAGTTTTGTTGGAAGGGAGATACTTTGTGGTATAAAGAATGATTGTATCTTTGCAATAATTTCTCTCTTAAACACAAGATTCTCATAGAACTTCATGAGTCTCTAGTTGGTGGTAATTCAATATTTTTGAAGACATATCATCAAGTCAAGTAATATTTTTCTGGGGAAGGGCTAAAATTTGATGTTCAATTTTTTTTGGTTGAATGTTTGGTTTTTCAAAGAAATAAAGGGGAGACAATTAAGACATCGGGTCTCTTGAAGCCCTTAGTTATTCCTAACCATCATTAAGAAGAGGTATCCATGGAATTCATCACAAGGCTTCCAAAATCTAAAGGTAATAATGTCATCATGGCAGTAATAGATCACCTCACTAAATATGCACATTTCATTGCATTATCACATCCTTTTACAAGTATAGTGGAAAAATATTTTTGAAGAATATAAAAAATTAGATGATACACCTAAGGTTATTTTCAATGACCATGATCCTATCGTTACTAGTCACTTTTGGACATATTTATTCTAATGTTTGGGTACTCAATTGGCTCATAATTCTTCATACCACCTCAATCTGATGGGGAAACTAAGGTTGTTAATAAGTGTTTGGAAGGATATCTATGATGTTTCACTTCAAATAAACAATATCAATGGGTATATTGGATACCACTATTAGAATGGTGGTATAACACTTCCTTTCATAGTTCATAAAAAAATTTCTATAGTTATGGCACTATAAAGATATCAATCTCCTTCCATCACATCATCATTGAAGGTGTCACCAAGAGTTCAGGAAATGGAGGACCACTTTCTTCAACAATAGGTACTCTCAAGACTCAAGGAGAATCTATTCATGACACAAAATTGAATGAAGTAGTAGGTAGACCAAAATTGTAAATTGCCCAACTATAATAAATGAAGACATTTTTCTACATGCATCCCCACCATAAACTTTGTCATTGTAGGGAATCCATAAAAATAGGTGTCGGGCTTATCTAGTGATGCATTAGAAGTACACATAGAAACATGAGTTAAAAAATTTAGAAGTAGGTCAACATCAAAAGAAACACAACTTGTGAAGAAACAACAACCTTCCTCACACAAGGGCACATTACTACCATACTTGCTAACCTTATGACATAAACCAAAGAAAAATGAAAATGCTTCCAACTCATATGGTAAAGAGAAATATGCCATACCAACCTATTGATCTACACAAAGAAGCTCTTCATCATGCACGTCAAACAAAAAATTATAAATCTTTGGCATATTATAGGGTTGAGTAATGATTTGATATTCCTTTTGGAAAATGAGTTGTTTCTCAACATTATTGTCATATTGTATGAAAAACCTAAATAAATGATCATATATCAAGCACATCATTATCCCTAATGCACGAGATCACATCTTCATATTGAATCAAGACATTGTATTTCACCTTGCTAAAATCTTAGGGATGATAGGCAACCAACATACATCTGACCTTGTCGCCACGTGTGGTGAATCCACAATCGGTGTTGGCTCCTTTGACATTAATAATCGTGACCATTTCGTCTACACATGTGACTATCTCTTCATATACTAGGTTAGCATTGGCATATTTTTTTTCCCTTTATTATTCCCCTGGTTACTTCCTTGACTATGATTTGGCATCGGATTTGTGTATATCTTGAGGTCGTGGTTTCCAGCGGGTTGTTCGACGTTTATGATCTTGTCTTCGATGAGGTATTGGATGATATTCTTTAGCCTAATGCAATTTGTGGTTGTATGTCCTTTGATCTTGTGAAAATGACAAAGGAGGTTTTCATTATACCATGGTGGTTTGGTCATGGGTTCCACATATTGCTCAGAGTTAGAGATTTTGATAAGGTTTTCTTTGACCAACTTCTTCATTATGGATTCAATTGATTCTCCATGAGCTATGAACTTCCGCTTGGGAGGGTATTTTCCTCTGGGAGGTGGTCCTCCCTGATTGCCCAAGTTATTGATTTGGTTGGTGGGAAGTGGTTGTTGTTGTGCTACTACTGCATTAGTTTGCACATTATTGTGATTGTTATTATGTGGCTGGTGGTGAGTTTGGATGTTTAGTTTGGGAGAATTTATGACCACTTTAGCATCGACCACGCCGTCGTTTGTGATATTTTTGTTCCTCGACAATGTTCGAGGTTTATCGTTATAATTGTTGGATGGGCGGTTATCCTATGGTGGAGGAAATGCTGATGTGTTTCCTCGCATAGTAAGGGCTCTTTCGATATTGAGCACCTTTGGGATCAATTGGTCATATGATGTGATACATTGCATTTTAAAGTAGAATGCCAAGTTTTCATCTAGATTGGATATGATTGTGCAAACTTGTTGTTCTTCCAGCATGGTCCACTTGCTCTGATTGGCCTTGGATTTCCATCTTTGCAAGAAGGATGTGAATAGCTCTCCTTTTATTTGTTTGAGAGTTGATAGTTCTTCCAAACTAACATCTGCACCCATGTTGAAAGCGTAATTTTTAAGGAAAGCTTCCACGATTTTCTGGAATGTCTTAATGCCTATGGGTAGATGAAAAAACCATTCCATGGTAGTACCAGTCAGACTTCAAGGAAAAATTTGCATTATATATGTGTCATCGTATGCAACCTCCATGCAATGCACTTGAAATTCCCTGACATGGTTTTCAAGGTTTCTCGTCCCATTATACTTATCGAATTTGGGGATCTCGAATCCCTTTGGGAACAGTATCATTGCGAGACTTCTATCAAAGGGGTGGGGGCACAAATTCCCCGACATTTTGGTTGTTTTCCCTGATTGGAGATCCAACACTTGTTGTGAGAGTAGTTTGATTTGTGTTGCGACATCGTTTTGCGGATCAGGGGGTGCGATGAATGTGTTTTGCGATGTTGGGGGGTTCGATTGGTGGGAGGAGTACTAGTGGGAGTCTATTGCAAGATCTGTTGTGCGTTCAAATCCTATTGATATGCCTGCATTTGCATCAACAACGCTTGTTGTTGATCTTGTTGTTGTTGTTCCAACAAAGCTTGTTGTTGGTCCATTTGTTGTTGTTCCCATAAAGCCTGTTGTTGGTCTAGCTATTGTTGGGAAAACAAAGCTTGTTGTTGGTTGAGTTGTTGTTGTGCTAATAGTGCTTTTTGTTGGTCTAGCTACTGTTGTGCCAACAATGCTTGTTGCTGGTCTAGTTGTTGTTGTGCCAATAGTGCTTGTTGTTTAGCTTGATGTTGTGCCTGAAAGTTTTGTAGGGCTTGTTGGTATGCTTGTTGATGAATTTATTGTAGTTGTGCTTGGTATTGTGCTCACGCCTGTTGAGCTTGGTGCTTGGCTTGAGTTTGAGCATGTGCTTGTTGGGTTGCTTGAGCCGCTTGTGTGGCTTGTTGGGCTTGTGCTTCTTATGCAGCTAGTTGTGCTTGTGCTTGTTGAGCAGCCTGTTGTGCAGCTTGTTGGTTTCGTTTAAGTACTCTTTGATGATTGGATTTTTGTATGGCTTGGATCATGGTGATGAATGAATTCATCACGTCATTCATCATGTTAGCTTTTGGTGGAATTGGTGGTGGATTGGGAATGATGCTAACTGTTGTGACGAGTGGGAGGGTGGTGTTGATGGTCGGGATTTGGATTGTTGGTGACGTGGTTGAGATGCTCGGTCCTTGAGAGGGTATTTTTTGAGATATTTGAGGACTGATTGATGTATTGACCATGGTGGCTTGAGTGGTTACCACTTGTTGTTGTGATGTTGTCAAGAGGAGCGAACTTGATGTGATGGTCAAATTTCCTTGACTTGAGAAAATAGCGATGGGTAGGGGGGGAAGACCCAACCCAAGAGGTGATATAGATGTGAGCGGTAATGATGGTATGTTTCCTTGGGAGAGTGATAATGAGAATGGTTCAATGATTCTCATTGTTCCAAACAAGCTACCTTCCCCCTATAATGGAGAGGTTTGTATGTTTAATGGATAATCCAGTGTTGCATGGAATGAGGTTGAATCTGTGTGATTATGGAAGGTGAGTGGGACATATGGGTGCGATGGATTCATTGGGGCAGATTTATCCGGTGTGGTGTTGACATTTACCTCTTTGTTGTTTACAAGGCAATGCTTTTTTAATTCGTGAAACATTTCACTTCCCTTGTTTACAATTGGTGAGGTTGGTGCGATTGTCGATATGGTTTGGGTCATTTCTTGAGTGATATTCGGAGTTGAAATTGGGAATGTGCTTGCAAGAGGTATGTCCGTGCCTACGTCAAAGTCGGAAGGGAATTGGACCCCTCCTTCCTTTAATGTGCGCAAGTATTTAAACATGGCATTAGAAATTTTATGATTCTCTGGATTTTGAACCATTTCTAGCATTTCGGATTGTGTCATTCCCAAGTCCTCATTTGTGATGTCCTCTTCATAGCTTTCCTCTTGAGGATTTTGTGATGGTAGAGAAGAGTTGATTGGGGGATTGTTTGGTCCCACAATATTTACTTCAATGGTTCCCTGACCCAAGTCACTGGAAGTTGATATTTCGTTGATGTTTTCCAATTCTTCTTGTATTGCGATCTTGTTTGGACCATAAAATTAGGGATCATTTGATCTTAACCTTTAGGCCCAAAAGAGAAGAACTAGGGAAGTCCAAAGATCAAAGAAGTTGGTGGTGATGACGAGATAAACGAATGAAGTGAATGAGTAAAACTTTTGAAGAACGTTTTAGGGGTGATGCTAAACTTTAGGGCTTGAATTGATTTTGACAGTTTGACTAGGTGTATTAAGTCAAACAAGATGGTAGTGAACTTGTAAGCCCTAGGAAGTTGCACGTTATCCTAGGGAAAACTCGCACAAGAGAATGGATTGTTTAAGTGTATTAAGCCAACCAAGGTGATCATGAACTAACAGTCCTTAGGAAGTTGTGTTATCCTAGAGGTGAATTTGTTGATTTAGCCCTTTAAGTTTAGCATGAATGATTTTCCAAAGTTTCTCAAAAGTTTTCTTTGTGGGATGAAACTTGATTGATGGAGAGATGGATGAGAGTAAATAATTTGATCCTAGACTTTGACCTAGACATGACTCTTTTTTACAAAACCTTGGTATTGAAGAACATGCTATACTTCCTATGTGAGGAAAGAAAACCTTTCAAAAAGCTCATGATTCTATTGATAATAGAATGCATACAAACTCGGGTTATTCCTTGAATATTTTTTATAGAAATTATACACCAATCTTTCTATGACTTCAAAGAGTATTTCAAGACATTGTTCTCAAGCTTTTAGGCCAATATTTTTGAATCTCGATTTTGGGATTTTGACTTTTTGGGAAATCATTTGAGACAACACATGTGAGGTCAAATTTGTCTTTTATCTTTCCTTAGTGAATTCTTTTTACCAGAAGCACATCCTTGATTATTTTTCAAACTGCAAGTCTAATGTCCTTTTTTCTTTTCATCCCACAAGGTCCATTTATGTGGAAATCAAGGAAATTAGGGTAAAATTTTCCTAGCTTGACTTTAGTGAAAACAAATTATGATTAAACCCAAGCACTTAGAAACCTCTAAGGATGTGATCCCTAGGGAAAGCAAGAGTACTTAGATTTTTCAAAGGATATTTGTTTCCTCAAAGGGGTTTGAAATTTGGAGTTTCTTTGTGAATTTTTGTTTTTCAATTGTTTTGAGGACCAAGTAATGTATTTTCCATTTCCAAGCACATATACAACCCTAGGATGAAGAGACAATATTTTGTTGGGTTCCCACTTGGACGAATCTAGCTGCGCATATTCAGTGCTGATGACTAGATTCTTGACCACACAGGCTCCCCCTTACAGTGCACTCGCTTCTGGGGTCATCCAAGCATCAGTACACATGAATCTCCCATGGCATACTTTTCATCTCTACAACATAACCACATGTATAACGTGGGGCAGCTTCAAAGGACATGACCTTTTGCACCAAAAAAATAGATAAGGATTTGGCCTTCTAAACAAGGGTTTTAATTCAGACTTTCTGTTCATGGAGATTGACCCATGCGGCGAGAGACCATTGTTGCCTTTCTCATTGGAGCCAACCACATAATACTGGTTTTTGTTCTAGTACCCACTTTTATATTTTTGCTGAAAATACAATTGTCTTTAGTGTGTTGTCGGTTGGGTCGTTCCCTTGGGTGAGTACTTTTTCCCACAAGGCAGGCCCGCTAAGATAAACAAAAGTGAGTAAACATATCCATAGTTCGATCAACCTTCATTTAGAAACAAAGGGAGAACACATGCAATAAGCGTACTCACACTCGCAAGATGTTTTGTTCAATTTTAAACCCAAAATGAAGTGTGGAGGTAATCCTTTTGACAACTTAATATCACAAAAAGACTTTTGATTCTGAAGATCACCGTGAGGTGCGAGAGAAGTGCATACGCCTGTTAGATGATATTACTTTGTGAAAAGGATTACAAAACATCAAAATACACATGTTCATTTTAATCCTCAAAGCAAAAAATGAGTTCTTTTTAAAGCACCAATTTTGAAGTGTGAGAGTTTGCCTTGTTCAATTTTTAAACCTTAAACCAAATCTAGTAGATTATTTCTAAGGTTCTTTTTAACCTTTTGCAAACTTTTGGAAAAGAATTTTTGCTTATTCTTTTTAAAACCCAAAGAAAATTTAGTGTTTCTAAGGCATGAAGGTAAACAAATTCCTTTTAAAAATATAATCAAAGATCTTAAAGAGTGTTAAAACAACACTATAGTGTTTAAAAACACTTTATGCATGATGAACATGATGCCTTGATGAACCTCCTATTTTTCCCCCTTTTTAATTTTTAACCTGCAAACTGTCAAAAACCAGAGAGTATAAAACAACAAACATGTCAATAGTTAAAAAAAAACCTAAAAAATAAAAAGCACATGTTAAAATTTGAAAACTGCCTGTTGCCAGCGGCGAAGTTATTGGGTGCGGCGCAGTTAGCGGGTGTGGAGAAATTTGGAATAGATGTGGCACTATATAGTTTCGTGCGTTTGACTGGGTGCGGTGCTCTACAGAAACGAAGACCACGAATGCTGCGCAATTTTGCAGGTGGCATAGTTTGCAACGAGAACTCAGCGGTCGAGTTTGACAATTTTGAAAAAAATTAGGCAAGAATGCGGGTGTGGCGCGGTTTGGAGAAAATGTGGTGCAATATAGCGCTATGCCTGTAAAAGCGACGCAATACAGAGCCGCGGGACTGGGTGCAGTGGAGTTTGAGACTGTGTATCCATAGAAGAGTTAGCAATTTCAAAAATAGGCGTAGGAATAGGCACGACATAGTTTGGAAAATATGTGGCACAATATAGCGTCGCGCTCGCAGATGCAACATAATAAAGAACCGTGGACCTGTAACTTGTAAAATAAACTAGAAAATTGTGAATTTTTTTAAAAAACGTGATTAAAAAAGGCAGAGCCCTCCTTCTAGTGCCAAAATGTGAACCATTAAACCTGCAATTGCACAAGAACAACAAACAAATCAAAGTGTCAGATCAAATATAAACAAGCATGAAGGATTCCCCATGAAATCCATCTACTCAAACTTAAACTAGGAAAAAAGGAAGAACAAACTAATTAAATGAAACTAAATCCTAATTAAGTGAGAAAACTAGTGATCCCATGGGGGAATTGGTGCCAATTGAAATGTTGAAATTGGCCCTTTCCCAACTCCTAAAGTGCAATGTTGATGATTGTGGATTGATCAAATCTCCCAACGAGATTTCAGCATAATCTAGCTATTGAATTGTGAAATTGATGAATAGATGGAGTGATGTGCACAAAATTGGCTCTCAATGTTAAGAGAGTAACTTTGCATGAGGTTGTGGATCCATAATGAGAAGATAAACCTTCCATTTATAGATTTGAATTTGGAAGAAGAGGCAAGATTTGGTCAATGTGGGACTAAGTTTCACCCAATGGCCAAATGCCACTTGTCATCATGTGAATGGTTGATGGTTGTGCACATCTTGGCCAAAGTGCCAATAAATGCAATTAGGTGGAATTTGACTTTGAAGAAATGACATGTGAGAGGGAAAAAAGAATGAAATAAATGCCACTTGGCTCAATGCACAAGGACATGTAAGAGGAGTAAATGTTTTGTTGGAAGTACCCATCCACTTGGACTTTTTGATTTCAAACTTGAGGGAATATTCCCTTTTGATGTCATGTGAGGAAAAATAGAGATTTAATAAATGAATTAAATCAATTTTCATGTGCAAGTTGCATTCTCTAGAAGATTTTAGTGATAGTGATTAAGTTAATCAAGATTTTGATTAATTTAATGAAGGATTAGATGATTTGACAATTTTGACTTAAATTGATGAATTGATTTAAATCAGAATTGAGAGGAAATGATTAATTAAATAAATGATTTTGATTTATTTAACTAAGTGGGAAAATGTTAGATTAAATCAAATAGGGTTTAATTTATTTAATTCAATAAGAGGACTTTAGAGACTTTAATTAAATAAAGTGATTTATTTAATTAAACAGAAACTCAAGGTTGATTAAATTAAATTGATTAATTCAATCAACAGAGGAGAAAGAATTAATCAAATAAACAATGATTTATTAAATTAAGAGACAAAATACGATGACATGCTGAGAGTATGATTTAGGAGGAAATATCGTTAGTAATCAAGATCAAGTGTGCCAAACCAAATTTGTACATTTTCCATGTCTACACGATCCAAAACCTGAAACTTTAGATATAATACCTATGAACAACTCTGATCATCACATCCAAATCACATGATCATATATTCAACCATGGATAAATGTTGAGAAAGCCACTAAACACACCTTTGTCACACTATATTCTCTTTTATTCAAATTTTCTCAAAAGCACTTGGAAGTCAAGTGAATCAACTTCATCAAAAACACTACCAACATCTCTACAATACATCTGCAACATCTACAAAATCTCTCATCAACTACAATCCAACAATATTCCCAACAACTTCTACAACTATACTGAAGTAAGATATTAATGAAAACACTAGAAACATTATGTTGAAATCAACACCAGCAACTCCAGGCTTCCAACAAATCCAATGCTAGGGGTTGACATCATCAAAACCAACAAAATTCCAACACTCTATTTATATAAGTGGTTGACATCAATGACTATCTAAAAAAACATCAATAACAAAAGAAACTATGCAATAAGAAGTAATCCCACTAACTAGGATAAATCTTAATCTTCTCTCTTCATAGACTTCTTTTCCAACAACACACTCTTCTCTTGTGTTCCTTTGTTCCTCAAAAAACACTCTCCCTCATACTCATTTCTACACTAAATCTCTCCATGTTTCCAAACACTCTAACTCTATCCCATATACAAGTTTGTCTTCATGTTCTTCATGTTTTTTAGATTCTCTCTCCCCCTTTGACATCAATGGAAAAGGACCATAGACTCAACCAACTATATTTTTCTTGCACTACTACACACATCACCATTTTTCTCTCCCTTTCCATTTCTCTACATCTTCTTACTTTTGCTCTCACTTCCTTTGACAAGACTTCAAAGGACAACAACATAAAACAACTCTTTGTGTTTCCTCTACACTCTCTTTTCTACACACTCCCCCTTAGGGGCACAAAATATTCTCCATCTTACTGCATCAACCAGTAACCACCACTACCTACTCCCCTTGAGAGGTAGCCTTTAGCATCAATACATGACCAATAAATATATCTTGAAATGCTTCCCAGAAAGATGCACACACTTATGCATCTAGTTGAAAGAAGGAGGGTAAATAACCCCTAACTTTTGTCAAAGATAATCAAAAGTATATTTAGGAAGATCTTTTGTGAAAATATCAACAACCTGATCCTCAGTAGGCACATTCTCCAACTTCATTTCATTCTTTGCAACTTTCTCTCTCAAGAAATGATACTGGATTGAGATATGTTTTATTCTTGAATGCATTACTAGATTCTTTTAAATATGTATTACACTTGTATTGTCACATAATATAGAAATAGGTTTATCATATAAAACTTTGATATCCTTCAATGTTTGATTCATCCACAACACCTATGTACAACATGATTTTGTTGCAATATATTCTACCTATGCAGTAGATAATGACACTGAATCTTGCTTCTTACTCAACCATGAAACTAACCTGCTTCCAAGAAAGAAAGCGCCACCACTTGTACTTTTTTTTCATCTACTCATACAACCTAATCTACATACGTATATGCTATCAAGGAGAATTTAGTATCTTTAGGATACTACAAACCATAATCTGGAGTTCCCTTCAAGTATCTAAATATCCTCTTCACTATTGCAACGTGAGTTTCTTTGGGATCTTCTTGAAATATAGCCACAAGACAAACTGAATGCATGATATCTGGTTTAGTAGAAGTTAGGTATAACAACCAACCAATCATTGATCTATACTTGATCTAATCTGTCTTAGGAGATTCATCATTCTTTCTCAACTTAAAACTAGTAACCATAGGAGTACATACTGGTTTAGAATCCTCCATTCCAAACTTTTTTAGCATTTCCTTAACATACTTTGACTGTGAAATGAATATACCTTTCTTTGATTGATTGATCTATAGCCCAAGGAAGAAATTCATCTCCCCAGACATTGACATCTCAAATTATTTCTACAAACCTTTTGCACATACCTTCATTTCCTCCAAAGATTATTTCATCAACATACACTACTACAATTAATATTTGTTCTCCTTCAACTTTGAAATATAGATTGCTATCTTCAATACCTTTTCTGAATCCTTGGCACAACAAGTGCCTATCTAAGCTTGCATACCAAGCTCTAGGAGCTTGCTTGATTCCATACAATTCTTTCTTCAATCTACAAACCATGCTTGCATCATCTAACAAGTAGAAACCTTTCGGTTGTTCAATGTATAGCTCTTCTTCTAATTCACCATTTAAGAATGAAGGCTTCACATCCATCTAATATACCTTGAAATATTTATGTGTTACAAAAGGTAAAAACATCTTGATAACTTCCATCCTTTCCACCAAAGAAAAAGTTTCCTCAAAATCTATACCTTCAAATTGTGAGTAATCCTTACACACAAGTCTAGCCTTATTCTTGAAAACTTTTCCATATTCATTTAGCTTGTTCTAGAATACCCACTTACTACCAATCACATTCTTGTTTGTCGATCTTGGGACCAATTCCAAAGTCAAATTCTTCTCAATCTATTATAACTCTTCTTTCATTTCTTTGATCCAATTCTCATATTTGCATGCCTTAGTCATAGTTTTAGGTTCCACTTCAGAAAGTAAACAAAATTTTACCCATTCCTCAGTCATAGTAGCTTTTCTCCTTGTCAGCACACATTTTCTCTTATCTCCAATGATTTTATCTTATGAATGATTATTCTATACATACTTAGGATTCTTAGGGATGTTTTTGGAGCATCTTCCTCTTTAGTTTTCAACTCTTTTCCTTTATCTTCAACCTTTTGTTACAATATTGGTAGGCCTCACTTCTTGTAGAGTATCTAAGGAAGATTCCTTCATCAAATCTTACATCCAACTTTCCTAAGTTTTCTTCATCTCTTCCGATATAACACTTGCTTCCAAAAAATCTAAAAGTATTTCATAGTAGGAGGTTTACCATACCATAACTTATAGGGAGTCTTTGAATTGTTCACTCTTGCTTAACCCTTGTTAAGAATGTAGACTATAGTATGAATTTCTTCTCTCCAATAGACATTCAAAAGATTGGATTCTTTCATCATTGTCCTAGTTACTTTTTTAATTGTTCTATTTTTCCTCTCCACAACTCCATTCTATTGAGGAACTCTAGGAGATCATAAATGACTTTTTATTCCATGATCTTCACAAAAAAAATTAAACTCATTTGAAGTAAACTCGCCACCTATATCAAATCTCAAACATTTGATTTTCAAAATCATCTCATTCTCAACCATAGCCTTAAATTCTTTAAACTTATCTAGAGATTTTGATTTTTCTTTGAGAAATGTTACCCAAGCCATTCTAGAATAATAATCAATCAATAACATGAAATACCTATCACCACATGAGCTTCTTATTCTAGTATTTACATATAAGTCTATATGCATCAACTCCAAAGTACCTATGGCAGCGTATTCCTTTTTCTTGAACCTCTTCTTTGTTTTCTTTCCAACTTGATATTCTTTGTAGATTGTATTGATATGCTTTGTAATATTTGGAAAATATCTCACAACATCAATAAAGTTGATCTTCAATAGGCTATCAAAATTAATGTGACCCATTCTTTTATTCCATAGCCAAATTTCATTAATTTGAGACTTAAAATGCTTTACACCACTACCTTTGAGCTGATAAACATTATCTCCTATCCTTGTTCCAACAATAACCAAAGTTCTAGAGCTTCCTTTTATGATTTCACAACCACCATTCTGAAACGTAATATTATATAATTTGTCACGCATTTGTACTACATTTATAATATTATGTCGAAGACCCTTGACATAAATGAAATCATCTCTTTTATGCTTGCCATCAAAAATAATTGAACCTTTTCCACAAATCTTAGCAGATGTATCATCACCAAACTTGACAAGACCACCATCATAATTTTTAAGCTTAACAAACTTAGTCTTATCACCTGTCATGTGATTTGAGCATTCACTATCAATGATTTGATAATTCTTCTCTTCTCTAGCATGAAAAGCAGTCAACATAGTTCCTTCAAATTTATGACCTATTTTCAAAGAACTTTCATTCACACATCTTTCAAGCTCGGTAGAATTAGTTCCAAAATTTAAATTCATGGACAAGCATTGATCACTTCCTTCATCTAGATAATATGATTCTTCATCATTAGAGACACCATTGCGCTTTTCAATATAATAACTCTTCTTGAAAAATTTACCTTTATGATCCTTTTGTTTGTCATTAGTAACTTTGATTGGACATTTAGAAGAATAATGACCTATCTTTCTTCAATTGAAATTTTTGAAAGGTAGCTTACCTTTATATTTTACAGTGCCCTTTTTCAACCTTCTCACAAAATTTGCTTACACCTCATCAAGATCATCTTGACCTGATTCATCATCTTTCTCCACTTTGCATACTTTGAAGACATTTTCTTTGTTTGTAGCATCTTGACCAAATTCTCTCATTTCAAAAGAAGTTAAAGCACCAAACATCTGATCTCTAGAATAATTATTCAAATTTTGAGCTTCCTCAATAGAAAAAACTTTAGAACTATAAGCTTTAGGTAGAGTTCTTAATACTTTTTTCACAACATCGCTTTCATCCAATTTTCCACCAAACCATTGATTGCATTAAAAAATTCATCAACTCTGAGAATGTAGGCAATAATATACTCATTTTCAAACATCCTTGGGGTTTCAAATTTGGATTTTCAGTTTTGCATCTTCGCTTGCTTGATCATCTCCTTTATAGATGCCTTCTAGCTTTGTACGGACTTCTTTAGTAGATTTCAAACTTATCCCTTTTCCAAGTTTAGAATCAAAAAGACCACTCAGGATAACATTCCTTACTTTGCTATTGTTTCCATAATCCTTGATCTCATCATCACTTATTAGACCATTTGTAGGCATAGTATATCATTTTCAACTAACTTCCAAACTCCAAATTCAAGGTAGACCAAAAATGAATCCATCTTGGCTTTCTAGTAGGCATAATTTGTTCCATCAAATATAGGAGCTTTGATACCCTTCATGTGTGCCATCTGGATCTACCTCAGGTGGTTAAGCTTCTTCCTGAGAAATAAATCTCTGATAGCAATTGTTAGATGTACAAGACAACTGAGAGGGAGGGTGAATTAGTTGTATACTCAAAAAAATTCAATCTCGTAGTAACTTTCCAAACCCTTATTAACCATTAAACCCTTAACATGCATTAAAAAAATGTAAACATGTAAAATAGTAATGCAAATGTATCCAAACACATAAGAACACCAAATTTATGTGGAAATCCTAAGAAGGGAAAAACCATGGTGAGGATTAGCTCAACTATATATGAATTACAACATTGAATATAATAAGGCTTGTTGATAAGGGCTCACTACCCAAAAAATTAAGGTTCACTGCCAAGACTCACTATCCAAAGAGAGAAGAATATAATAAATAGGTGGCTCGCTACCAAACATGAATTTCTAACAATGCATCTCTCATATTTCAAATGTACAACTCCTCTAAATCACAAAAAACTCATTAAATATATTAAAATGTAGACACCTTCTGCTCAGTGCATCCATAAGTCATAAACATTAAGAATCACACTCAAATCACCACACTTGAATCACATTTTCATATTTCACATCACACACATTTATTTCTATCCACACAAAAATTTTCCTTACATTTATACCCTTTGTGAGCTAAACCAATATTAATTAGGTTGACCTTAAGGAAAGGTATGCACCTCAAACATGCAACACCAAATAGGTCAGCACAAAACACTTCCACAATGGAAAGAAGTGAAGGAAGACCAATCCACAACTTAACTAGGACCCAAATCTTCACCGAAACACATCTCAACACTTCCACATACAACAAATAATCTCCACAATTTGTTCTAGCATGTCATGTTGGCCAAATCTACACTAACACTAACAAGCTACCCAAACGCGCCTCTCTAGGTCCAAAAATATCTCATGGAAAACACTCCAAAATATCTCAAAATATTCATCATCAGAATATTCACCACTACTATTGCAAAAACCTAAAACTCAAGAACACCTTCATTATGTGCAACCAGACACACTGACACAAACATCCAACTCACTAAACAACCTTTTAAAAAAAATCAACACCTATAAATTCAAGGGAAGGTAGATATTGACTATATAAGCATGTTTCTAGATTCACAACACCATAACTTTTACTAAAGAGAAATGCAGAGTAATCTCATTTATCCCAAACACCCTGTTTCACAAACAAAAATATTGTCAAACACATCTTCCACTGTAGTATGATCCAAAACCTGAAACTCTAGATATATTGATACAATCTTTGTCGACATGAAAGTGTCACATCCCCACCATAGTGATCAACAAATAGGAACCAAATAAAAATAAACTAAGTAAAATTAAAAGGATTTTTGAAATATGATAGGGTAGGAGATAGCCACAATAAACTGGTGAGGATACAAGCTTGACTAAGAAGGGGTTGTGTCATTAATAATCATGGCATCCATGTTTATGAATGACAAAATTCTACAAGTCTTGTGGAAAAATAGACATATGTGTCACCTTAAAAGCCATCACAACACCTCCCTTAGGGAAGATGCATGCAATTTTGGAGGGATTTGGGGCTCTATTTTAGGATGAAGGTGCAAAAGATGGGTTAGAGAAGTGGTGACCTACAAATTGGAATGTGAGTAGGATGTTTTAGAGACTAGGTGTGGTGCTTGAAGCAGCCAACATATTTTTCATGCCCCCATAACTAAAAAACATATGGGAACAAGCAATGAGAATTTAGAATCGTGCACAAAAGGGCTATTTTATATTTCTCGGGCACGAGGAATCAAATGAAGTCTTCATCCTAAGTTTTTCTCTTTTTCTCTACTCATTCCCTTATTCTTATCATTTTTTTAAAGTTATTAAACATGCCATGTCTGCTAAAAATTCCTTCCTTTAAAGATAAAAAACCTTACTAGTTGTTTAGATGTCAATAGTTGATAAATATAGACACCTAGTTACCCTAGCTTATGCCTAGAAATTGGTTGTATTTCTATGTAAAATCATTTGCATTACTCTAAATTTTATCCTCATCTGCATTACTCTCTAAATTTTATCCTCATTTGCAATATCATGTACCAATCTTATCTTCACTTCATTCTAGGGAAACCAAGGACCTCATTGAATCCATCAAACAAGATTGCCTCTAACCTTTCAACATATTCTTTTTCATGTTTACGTTTAAACTTTAGGTGAACCACAACACTTTCTATCATGAAAGGTACTAGATGTTAGTGTTATTTCTATTAGAGAAATTAAACAACACTAGCAACTTCCATTGAACATTGACAAGGTTTCTTCCATATCAATTTAATCAGTTTGAGTGTCATAAGAATCCATTAGTTGATAAATACTAGAGTTCTATCATTGTGAATTGGCTGCCCCAAAAGCTTAGTTTTTCCCTACTATCATTTAAGCAATGAATTTATTTGTTATATGAATTGTGATTTGTCATTTGTTTTCCTCCATACATATAGAGGATAGAATTTTCATTATATTATCTCTTTTAATTATATGTTATTGTTTAACACTTATGTGATGTTGGAGTGCACCATTGAACTAATTACTTTGTTTGGCTCAGAAGCCATATTGAAGGGATATTTATTTTGGATGGTATGAATTAAAATTTCCATACTAATGCATAGAGATTATTTATGATATTATAATAAATTTTTAATTACACAACTCTCATGGGAGGAAAAAGTGAAATCAATCACTTGGTGGCTAAAATGCTTCTCCTAGTCAACGCTTCACTTTCAACCTTAGATATGAATAGAAGTTTATTTTGACCAAATTTGAAATAGTCAAGTTTCGGTTATTATCCTCTAACTTTAAAGCTTATAGAATTTATAGGCTTCATTTGGTAATATACAAACTTTCACAAAATCACATACCTTGAAAACATAAAACTCAGTGGTACCATTATATTAGACTAATACTTCACACATATGAATTATTTTGGATTTGTTTTCAATTAAGACTGACATGATTATTTAATGAGTTACATTTTGTTAGCAAGGCCTTTGTGGGGTAAGTAGAGATTGATGTGGACATGGCACTAGAAGGGCATGTAGAAAAGGGAAATCTAGAATTAAAATGAATAGTGTTACATTTTTTAATAAGTCTAGTAATATTTTATTAGTCTCGGAACAAAATGAAACACCACAATTTTAATTAATGTAAGGAAAACTAATCTAATCTTGATATGCAATTAAACTAGCCATGGAGGTGGAAATTTATTTCTTTTATATTGGGCCCTCAAATATGATGGAATGCTTAGGGGTTCTATTGTGAGCCTCAATAATTAACAAGGAAAAACCCTAACATAATCTCTAATCAAGGGTGCAATAACGTGACACTATTTTTCTTTATGGTTTATCATTGTGTGTCTAAGAGTATGGGTGTGTCTAAGAGTATGGGCTATCAAGCCCTACCTAGTAAAGGTTTTACGTAAATTTAAATTATATTTTTTCTTGACTGTAACCATTAACTTGGTTGGATATAATCCAAGTTGAATGATAAAAAATGATGGCGATGTTAGATTTGAGATCTCAACATTCTTGGGTGGAAGTGAAATTGTATAGGTTTGCTAAATTGGGAATAGGGTCAACTTTCCCTGCATTTTGTTAAGCACTAGATTAGTAGTTGAGAATCGGTAAAAGGAACCTTATTTGGGTAATGATGAAACTTGAATTTTATTTGATAAGATTGATGTAAAATGGATATTAATGTAAGTTGAGCTATATATATAAGTATCTTCAACATAAGATGATACAATAATCATCATATGTGTTGGTATTAATAAATGTACAATTTCATCCCTTATGGGAAACTCTAAATGGTTGTATACTCCTATATTGGGGTTTATGTGACTAATAAACTTTTCAAGTTGGATAATTATTAGGCATAGTCATGTTGGTCAAACAAGTGTCCATAAGACTATTCTATCTTTGAATCCTATTGTGGTTTTTCATCCCTAGCAAAAAGGTGTAAATATGGTATAAAGAACTAGTTGACCCCTTATTTACCCTAACATGTGTACGTGAGGATGTTGAATTTGTTGCAAGTATGAGAATTTGGTGTTACCATTGATGTCAGCAAGATTGTGTTGTCATTGATGAGCAGAAGATTGTTGCAAGAGTATATATAGATGTTGGTGTTGTCTATGTTGTTGCATTAATGATGCTTTGATTAGTTACATTATGTTGTCATTAGTAAGATATAGGTTTCAACCTCAAGTGTTGCTTTGATAAGCTTCTATCTATGGATGCATGGTTGAGTTGCTAGGTTTTAGTTGGTTTTAGAAGTACTGAAAATAATGAGGATGTGTCTTTAGTGCTTGGTTTCCAAGTGCTTTTGAGAAAATTTAATAAAAAGAGTAAACAATGAGTTGCAGTGTGTTTTGGTTTTTCTCTACAGTTCTTCTAGGTTGAATATCTTATGCATTTTGGATATGTTGATCATAGATGTTCAAAGGTGTTGTATTTAGAATTTGGTGTGTTGGATTGCTATGCAGAAGAATTTGTATTCACTAGTGTGTGAACTATGTATTGTAGAGGTGTATAGGATAAATTTTTTTGCTTCACATTTCTCTACGGTTTGGTTTCAGGTCTTGTAGATATGAAGGCATGTTGATAGTTTTGGTATCTTTCTTCAGTTGAATTTGTTCAAGGTTTGGTGCTTTGGAAGTTGGTTTCTTGAGTTACAGTGTATGGTAGAGTTATTTGAGTATATTGGGTGTGTACATTCTTCAGGTGAAAGTTATTGTGAAGGAGTTTGTTGGATTTCAAGATGTTTATGGAATATCCAAAATTTTGTTTAGATGACATTTTTTGTCCATGAATTGTTGTTGGATCAAAGGAAGTTCTACTTAAAATTTTAATGGTGTTTACATGGGTAACAACCGACCTTGGGTATTTACACTACTTGCAAAAGTTGTGGAAGCATGGTGTGGCATGTATGAGTGGATTTGGGTCCTAACTAAGGTGTGTTGTGGTTTTCCTTCATTCTTTTCTACTGTGAGAGTGTTTTGGTGTCGACCTAATTTGAATATGAATGTTTGAGGTGTGTAGCTGACCTTAGAGAATGTTTTGAAGGTTGAAGATGGTATAAATAAGAGTTGAGTTGTTGAGGGTTGATAAGATAGACAAGAGAGATGTGAATGATTCAAATTGTAGAGTTGTGAGGTACGAGTTTGAGAAGTGCAGTGTGAGCTTTAATGAGTTAGATTGTTGGATGTAGTGAGCAAAAGGTTTTTGCAATTCTTCAGTCAAGCTGCGAAGGTGTTGGTGATATTGTGGTGGATTTCTCTGTTGCATTGAGATGGATTTATCTGTGTAACATTCTTCTCTATCTTATTTTCTATTATGGAAGTGAGCCCTTCTTTCTTTTGGGTAGTGTGCCCTTTGACAAGGAGCCCTTTGTAATCGGTGTTGATGTTACTTTATATTATGAGTTAATCCTCACCATGGTTTCTCCCATATTGGATTTTCCACATAAATCTAGTGTTCTTTTGTGTATGGTTTTGATTGTGTTTCAATTTCTATTATTTTTTTCATGCTAAATCATCATAACAAATTAAATGTCGATTGAATAAATGTGGATCTAAATGCCTATGATGGTTTTGAGGATTTAAGGTACAATTGATTCGCTCCCCCCTCTCAGTTGTCTTGTGCATTCAACAATCGGTATCAGATCAAGGTTCCTTGGAAGAAAGCTTAACCACTTGAGGTAGATCTAAGATGGTGCACAAAAAAGAGATTCCTATGTTTGATGAAACATACTGTACATTTCAGAAGACAAGGATGGAAGGTTTTCTGGTTTATCTGGGATTTGATGTCTGGAATTCGGTTAAAGATGGATATACTATGCTTGCAAATGGTCCACGTAATGATGTTGCAATCAAGGCCTATGAAAGAAATGGTAAAGCAAGGTATGATCTTTTAAATGGTCTTGCTAATTTTGAATTAGTGAAAGTTGTGAATTTGAAAAACTGCTAGAGAAATTTGGGTAAAGTTAGAAAGCATTTATGAAGGAGATGATAAGGTCAAATAAGCTAAGATGCAAAATATGAAGATCATGTTTGAGAACCTATAGATGTCTAAAGATGAAAACATTACAATCTACATGAAAAATGGTAGATGAAGTTGTTAGTTCCATCAGAGGTCTTGGTATAAAACTCAAAGAACCAAAAGTGGTAAAGAAAATTCTCAGAACTCTTCCTAAATCTTATAGTCATAAAGTTTTTTCTATTGAGGAATTTGCAAATTTAAATCAATATACTAAAGATCAGTTGTATGGCTCTTTAACTTCTTTTGAGATGAGAGAATTTGGTACAAATAGTGGTGCAAAAGTTTGAGATTGATTTTAAGGATAGCAAATCAAAGGAGATTAAGGAGTCGGATCTAAAGGATCTTGATGATGTAGAAGCTAACTTTTTGAGGAGAATGAAGAAGGGTATTGGTAAGTACAGTGGTAAGTTTCCTTTCAAATGTTTCAGTTCTGGAAAGATAGATCATTATGCTTCAAGATGTATGAACAAAGCTTTGAATATCAAAAATAAGGAGAACAAAGGTAAGATGATTAAGAAAATTTACTACGTTAGAAAAGATGCAAGTATTTATGATGATGAATCTGATTATGGAAATGATGATTATGGTGAATGCTTATTCATGGTTTTAAAAGATAATATTAATTCTACAAACTCTGAGAGATATGTGAAGGAAAGTCCTTCAGAAGCAAAGGATAAGATTGAAGGTACTTTGGTATCTAATTTTCATGCTAGATAGGAGAACTACTAGATCATTGATAGTGGATTCTCTAATCATATGATTGGTGACAAGAGTAAGTTTGTTAAACTTGAAAAATATGAAGGAGGATGTGTTAGATTTGGTGATGATACATCTGCTAAGGTATGTGGAAAATGTTCTATTAGTTTTGATGGAAAACATAATACTGATGATGTTTACTATGTTAACGGTTTGGGGCATAACCTCTTGAGTGTTGGAAAAATGTGTAGCAAAGGATACAAACTCATGTTTCAGAAAGATGGATGTGAGATCAAAAAAGGCTTCAAAACTTTGATTGTTGTTGGAAGGACAAATATAAATGTTTATCAACTTAAGATTGTTGATGGTCGTTGCTTTATGACTCAGATTAATGAAAGTTGGCTATGACACATGAGGATGTGTCAAACCAATTTTGATAACCTAGTAAGAATTAGTTTTGTTCAAGTTGTGAGAGATCTTCTAAAGATTACAAAGCCTATCAATTATGTCTATAAGGATTGTCAAGTTGGAAATAAAACAAGAAGAAGCTTTAAATTCAAAGAACAATCTACTACCAAACTATTGGAATTGATACATATAAATATTTTTGGTCCTACAAGAGTAATAAGTCTTCAATGTGATAGGTACTCCATGCTATTAATTGGTGATTACTCTAGAATGACATGGGTTACTTTTTTCAAATAAAAATTTGAAGCCTTAGATAAGTTCAAAGAATTTAAAGTTATGGTTGAGAATGAAATGGTTATGAAAATCAAATGTTTGAGGTCTGATAGAGGTGGAGAGTTCACCTCCAATAATTTTAACATCTTTTGTGGGAATCATGGCATAAAGAGGCACTTGTCTACCCCTAGGAATCCTTAGCATAGTGGAGTGGTTGAAAGAAAGAATAGGATTGTTCAAGAAGTTGCAAGGAAAATGATGAAAGAAACAAATCTACCATAAATTTACTAGAGAGAATCAACTCATATTGTTTTTTATATACTTAAGAGATTTCAAGCAAGAGGAAACAACACAAAGACTCCCTATGAGTTATGGTATGGAAGGATCCCTACTGTCAATTACTTCAGAGTATTTGGAAGAAAATGTTATATTAGAAGAGATGAATAAATATTAGGAAAGTTTGATACAAGGTCTGATGGAGGTATCTTCCTTGGATATTATACTAGAAGCAAAGTTTACCAATGCTACAACAAGAGATTGAGAAGGATTGTTGAGATTGTGAGTGTCTAGATTGATGAAGATCTGCAGAAGAATTTAGTGGTGATAGATGGATATGAATCAGATGATTCTTCTTGTAGATAAGAAAAAAAAGCTAAAGAGAAAGAAGTGCAAATTGAAGAGGAAGAAGCTCTGAAAAAAGGCTCCTAAAACTCCTAAGTATGTGCAGAAGAATCATTTTAAAGAACATATTATTGGAGATGAGACCATAGGTATACTAACAAGAAGGAAAGTTGTTGAAGAACAAGTAAATCTATGTTTACTTTGTAAAGTTGAACCTAAAAAAATCTTTGAGGCATGCAAAGATGAATAATGGATCAAGGTTATGGAAGAACTATTGCAGATTGAGAAGAATTGAACTTGGGAACTTGTCCCAAGACCAACAAACAAAAATGTGATTGGAAATAAGTGGGTATTCATAGAAAAACTAAATGAAGTTGAAAAAGATCAAATCTTGATTGTGATTGTATATGTTAATGACATAATATTTGGAGGCAATTAAGCTATGTGTAAAAAGTTTGCAGAGGAAATGAAAAGAGAGTTTGAAATGTTAATGTTTGGAGAGATGAATTTCTTCTTTGGACTACAAATCAATCACACAGATAAAGACATTTTCATTTCACAGTCAAAGTATGTCAAGGAAATGTTGAAAAAGTTTGGAATGGAAGATTCTAAACTAGTATGTACCCCTATGGTTACTAGTTGCAAGATAAGTAAGAATGATGAATCTCTTAAGACTGATCAAAGAAAGTATAGATCAATGATTGGAGGACTACTATATCTACCTGCTACTAGATCATATATCATACATGCAGTTTGTCTTACAGATTTTAAGAGGATCCTAGAGAGTCACATGTTGTAATAGTGAAAAGAATATTTAGATACTTGAAGGGCACTCTGAATCATGGCTTATGGTACCCAAAGGATATTTATTTTACTTTGAGTGCTTACAGATGCAAATTGGGTTGGTTGTGTGGATGATAGAAAAAGTACAAGTGGTAGTGTATTCTTTCTTGGATACAGATTGGTGTCATGGATAAGCAAGAAACAAGATCCAATATCTTTATCTACTGTAGATGCAAAGTACATTGCAAAAACATCTTGTTGCACACAAGTGTTGTGGATGAGGAAAACATTGAAGGAAATTAGGGTGGTATATGATGAGCCAATTTTTATCTTTTGTGACAATACAAGTGCTATCAATATCTCAAAGAATCTAGTAATGCATTCAAAGACAAAACATATCCAAACCGATATCACTTTTTGAGAGAGAAGGTTGTAGAGAATGAAGTGAAGCTTGAATATGTGCCTACAAAGGATCAAATTGCTGACATATTCACTGATGCTCTTCCTAAGGATACTTTTGAGTATCTCGGATGAAAGAAGTTTGGAGTCATTGCCCCTCCTTCTTTGAACTAAATGCATAAGGGGATGCATCAGTCCAATGGATCTCAAGATTCATTACTTGGTTTTGACTGATGTTGGTGGCTACCTCAGGGGGGGTAGGTAGTGACATTATTGGTTATTGCAATAAAAAATTTGTTGTTGATTAGTGCAGTATGGTGTGTGCTCCTGAGGGGAAGTATATCGAGCAATGAAGGAAAGACAGTTGTAGAGCATTTGTGAGAAGGTTGATTGATGTCAAAGGAGAAATATAAGTAATACAAATATTTTTTCTTTTCCATTGATGTCAAAGGGGGAGAATGAAGCATGTGAAAAAGATAAGTTGAAAGGGGGAGAGTGATTAATGTGAAAGAGAAAAGGAAATAGGAATGAAACAAATTTATGTTTATTGTTGATTTTTCACATCATGTGTTACCATCAATGACAAAAGGGGATATTGTTGCAAGTATGAACAATTGGTGTTGCCATTGATGTCAACAAGCTTGTGTTGTCATTGATGAGAAAAATATTGTTGCAAGAGTATATGTAGTTTTTGGTGTTTTTTATGTTGTTGCATTTAATGATGCTTTGATTAGTTGCATTATGTTGACATTAGTAAGCTACAAGTGCCAACCTCTAGTGTTTCTTTGATAAGATTCTATCTATGGATGTATGGTTGAGTTTCTAGGTTGTAGTTGGTTCTAGAAGTACTGAAGATGATGAGGATTTGTCTCTAGTGCTTGGTTTCCAAGCACTTTTGAGAAAATTTGATAAAAAGAGGAAACAATGAGTTGCAGTGTGTTTTGGGCTAAAGAGTAGTGTTTTGGTTTTTCTCCGCAGTTCTTCTAGGTTGAACATCTGCTTATGCATTTCAAATATGTTGATTAGATCTATTTAGAGGTGTTGTATTCATAATTTGGTGTGCTAGATCGTTATGCAAAAGAAGTTGTATTCACTAATGTGTGAACTGTGTATTGTAGAGGTGTCTAGGATAAAAAAATTTGCTTCATGTTTCTCTGTAATTTCGTTTCAGGTCTTGTGGGTTTAAAGGCATGTTGATAGTGTTGGTATCTTTCTTTAGTTGAAATTTTTCAAGGTTTAGTGTTTAAAAAGTTGATTTCTTGAGTTATAGTGTATGACAAAGTTATTTGAGTATATCAGGAATGTACATTCTTCATATGAAAGTTGTTGCGAAGGAGTTTGTTGGATTTAAGAAAGTTTGTGGAATATTTCAAATTGTGCTTAGGTGACATTTGTTTTCCTTGAATTGTTGTTGGATCAAAGGAAGCATGTACTTAAAATTCTAATGGTGTTTACACAGGTAACGGTCGACCTTGGGTGTTTACACTACTTGCAAAATTTGTGGAAGTGTGGTGTGGCGTATATGATTGGATTTAGGTCCTACCTAAGGTGTGTTGTGGTCCACCTTCATTCCTTTCAATCGCGGGAATGTTTTGGTGCCAACATAATTTGAATTTGTATGTTTGACGTGCATAGCTGACCTTGGAGAATTTTTTCAAGGTTGAAGATAGTATAAATAAGGGTTGAGTTGTTGAGGGTTGATAAGATAGACAAGAGAGATGTGAATGATGTGAATTGCAGAGTTGTGGGGTGTGAGTTTCAGAAGTGCAATGTGAGCTTTCATGAGTTATATTGTTGGATGCAATGAGAAAAAGGTATCTACAATTCTTTAGTCAAGCTACAAAGTTGTTGGTTATATTGTGGTGGATTTCTCTATTGCATTGAGATAGATTTCTTTGTGTAACAATCTTCACTATCTTATTTTCTATTCTAGCAATGAGCCCTTCTTTCTTCTAGGCAGTGTGCTCTCTGACAGTGAGCCCTTTGTAATCAGTGTTGATCTTACTTTATATTGTGAGTTAATTCTCTTCATAGTTTTTCCCATCTTGGGTTTTCCACGTAAATCTAGTGTTCTTTTGTGTATGGTGTTGATTGTGTTTTAATTTGAATTATTTGTTTTTCATGCTAAATCATCATAATAGAGTGAGGGGTAATTGAATGAATGTGGATCTGAATGTCTATGAGGTTTTTGAGGCTTTAAGTTACAACTAATTCACCCTCCCCCTCTTAGTTGTCTTGTGCATTCAATAGAATTGGAGATTATTCCAACAATCTAAGGAATGAGAGTTATATGTTAATGGTTGCAATATGGTTATGCAAACAAAGATAATTTTTTATTGAGTAATAAGCTTAGCCTCTATGTGAATGAGATGAACCTAAAAGAGATTTGGTATGTTCAAGCTAGATTATAAATAAAATGGGTGGTGTTTGGTTCAAGACATCAATGTCCTTAAGGGAATCGTTATAGTATGAGTTTCTAAGTTGTGAGCTTAATTATGATTTCCTAACTATTGTTGAGTGTTATTAATTAGGTGGAAACATTAACAAAATCTTAAATGCTATGAGAACATGTACACATGTCATTTCAGAGATGTTGTGAGGAGAACTATTTGTGACTTCAATTTTGTTTGGAAGCGGGTACCTAGACAGTCCTTGGGCAAATAATTCCCCTATGACCTCAAGTTAGTAGGGCAAGGGTTTAGGAAGAAATAACTCCAAGGTGTGTGGTTGTTCCTAACTTGTTTGAATTTTCCTCTTCAATAAGATTTAATTTGAGGCTGAAATGGCTATTAGATGACTATGAATGAGTTAAGTAAACTTGATAACTTGTATTTAATACATAATGCTCATCTAAATAATAAATTAAATGAAGCGAATGGATTTGACTACTTTATAGTCAATATTTGATTATGTGTACATGCTGAGTAAAGCCCATCGCGTATTGCTTCAATGTGATTCTTATGTGTTTGTGAAATTCAAGTCCAAACCTAGAGATCTCTATGTATAGGCTCTATTTGTTGATTGTTATATACATATCTAGGTCCACTTGACCAACATTGTGAATCAAGTTATGTATGATCCTCACAAGCATGAACCTCTAAGATATTTGAGCAATGAAAATTAGTCATTGGATTGTGAATCATGTTATGTATGACCCCCGATGTACTATGGGATACATCGAATCCTCTCCCTAGTTGCCTGATGGTGCAAAAAACCAGGGAAAAGGATGGACCCACAATGTAGTGTGAAATGCATCAACGTTCCTTTTCTATTTAGGATTCACTATGGACAAGTGTTAGTAAATCATTGTGGATATTTCAATCATTCACTATATATGTTAGTCACTCATTATGCAAATGGCCTCGAGTTTTGTGCACACTATTACTAATGCCCTTGCTAGTGATGATATCAATTAGCATGAGTTGCTTCACTATCCTCATAGAAAACGATGGATTGGGAAAATGATGTAACTCAAAGTGTAGTATGTTATGCATTGACATTCATTTTCCAAGTGAGATCTACATACATGATTATGTGATTATGAACAAGGTAGTGGGATGATGTATGTAGTAGGTTGCATCCATTTTCACTTTATGAGTTGTTCTTTATGTAAACATGTAATGTATGTGTGGATTGTTCACACTAAATTTATGTGATGTATGTTGGAGCTAGTCGTTGTGGTATATGTGGTATATTGTACTTGTGATGTTCATATGAGCCAATCACTATTGTACTTGTGATGTACATATGAGCTAGTCACTATTGTATTTGTGATGTGTGTGTGAGCCACTCACTATTATGAGCCATTTAACTTGTGTATATATGATGTATATTAGAGACCATCAGAATGTATGATCTTGGGATTATGTAATGATGACTCCTTTTAGGATTTTTCGTGTTTATGGAACAAATGTTTGATGGAAAATTATTATTATTCTATTATAATTGAACTAAGTGGATAGCTTATGGTTAATTAATAGTCATTAGTTAAAAGTGAGATTAGAGATCGCATACAAGAGGAGAGGATGAACTCCCTCTAACATTGGCACACAAACTATGAAGCCTCTAATTCCCACGAAGAGATACATAGGTAGGGTCATCACGAATGAACCCTCGAGGTTTAGGTCTAGGTCTAGGGATGACCCTAACCTTGGGAGCTTACCACTACCATAGTGAATGGAGAAGTTATGAAATCAACACTTTTAAGCTAGATGGAAAATTCTTGGTCAATTAAGTTGGTAGTTGATGTGAATTGATATTTAAAAAAAATGTACTAACCAAGGAGTGATTTTTATAGATGTATCAAATGAAGAACTAAATTATTTAGGTTGTCTCACTATTTCAATTTCTTGGCAACTAACAATGCCAAATTCAAACCCATGGCATAATTCATCCCCCATGTCTATTGTTACAACAATATCATATTGAAGATCAACCACTACAATAATGTCATTTTTTGTGGTTTTATCTTCACATGTAGGTGTATTCTTGTCATCCTTATCCATACAAGCACCATTAGCAGCCTCATAATCAAAAAATGGAACAAAGGAAGTTAAGATAACAAACAAGGAATTTTTTTCTTGTTCACCATTTCATCACGAACTAGTGTATGTTCTAAATATCAACCTCATGAGATGATTCATTTGAATAATCCATGCCACATACACATTCTTCCTTTTCCATATTGTTGTAATAAACAACATGGACAAACTTCTCGTCACCCAATTGGATTCATTATTGGCCTCATCATGAAACAAAAATGCTTGTTGATTAGCATCTCAAAAAACATTTTCATCCCAATTCATCAAGATGGATTCACTCTTCACATGCTCCTAGCTTGGTATCCCTCCTTGATGTGACTCAACATGTTGTTCTAGGAGTGTTGTTGCATTATGAACCATCAAAGCTTGATTGAGAACCCCATACTGGCATGAATTTTGATTGTGGGGTTGATTACATGAATAACACCGTTCATGTTCTTGAGCTAGATTATTCTATGTTGGAACAAGAGCCTTTGATGAGCCTACAACAATTGGTTTAATGGTGTTTAGAGGCCTTGTATAGCTCAATTTACCTTGTCTTTGAACATTCCCTTGATAAGGTTGTGTGTTCAATTGATAGGCTTGATTGAAAGGTCAATAAGGCCTATTATTTTGTGCATGTTGCCTCTTTAAGGCTAGCAACTCAATTTCAAAGCTCTATAACAAAGGTTTGGGGTGATCCCACAATACCGGTTTACAATTTTTTGCCAAACTTGACATTGAAATGAACATTTTGAACTTTTTCTTCACTTTCAGACACCTATAGATGCTAAACCGTGAGGAATTTGAAGATGATACAAACTAGTGATTTGTGAAATTTTGTTTATAGATTCTAAATATATATATTTTTAAAAAAAATTGGAATAAAATTGCATTTTTTTTTCCACCTCCTTTGATAACTAGTTTTTAACAATAAACACAATTTTCAGAGAGTGACGGGTACTTGCTAACACAACATTTTTACTATGAAGGATAAATTTTATTTTATTTTAATTCAGATTTGTAACTACTATATCTAGTGCATGCAATTGGTTTCATAGTGTTTTATTGAATATGTTTTTCTTAATTAAATTTTGAAGTAAAACTAGTTACAATTTAGACATAGGTTTACTTGCTAACACAACTTTTTTGTATGTATCAAAATTATTATTTTTTTGTTGGATCAAGGACATCAATATCAAATGCATAGATATTTTTCATAAAAAAATTTGTAGTTTATTATTTTTCCACATGTGTAGAACAAAAAACTTGATTTTTGGTGAAAAACCTACATTCACAAGAAATAAAAAATAAGTATAATAATCAAATTAAATATATTTAAAATTATAATTTTTGGGAAGCTTATAATAAGGACTACATACGTACAAAAAAATAAAAATGAATTCATTTGATCCCCCAAAAAGTAAATCAAAAATGATTTTTTATTAGCATTTTGATAGGTGTAAATGAGACTCCATTATAGCTATGATTTAAAACTAATGGGGTTTTATCCAAGGGGGTTTGATCTAAGGTGGTTTGATCAAACCCTCTTCAATTGGAATTCTTTAAATAAAACTTTTAAAGGCTTAAATCATTATATTTTCTAAAAATATGTGATTTCAACAAAAAATTAGGATGTTCCAGAAAGTGTAAACCACTATTATGGGATCACCCTTTGGCCTCATTCAATTCATTGGAAGGGGCAACAAAAGTTGGTTGGTTGATTGTTGTAGAAATAGGTGCCAATATAGGCTAGGTGGATGGAATCTCCAAGAACAAAGGCATTGGAGGCCTTGGGGATATTTTTCCAAATTGGATTAAACAATTATCTACTCTTATAGAAACATCACTATTTAGAGCCCTAGGGTAATATAAAAGACATGATTAAGAGAAGGCTTGATCAAAGTTGGAATCCTATCCTAGGTTTTTTGGAACCTAAAGTTGAAATTTCCCATAAACTCGTGAGAGGCCCTTTTGATTGTGGTGAGTTGCTCTACCAGGGATAAATGGTCACTTTTATCCCCAAACTTCTCACAAATATTTTCACCCAACTCATCCCAGTGGTGGATGGAATTGGGTTGCAACCCTTTGTACCAGTAGTTGATCTTGTTTTAAAGAGGTGGCCAGAAGTCTAATGGTTGCACTGTCCTCTATGATGTTATGAATTGAACAAGTGTTCATAACATCTTGTATATTCTCCATAGGGGTGGTGGAATTTTCACCAGTGAAGTAGGGTATGCTCTTTAAAGTTTTTATTGTGATATCATCTCTTTGAGCTAAAACAAAAGGATTGATTCCATTGAAGGTCACAAAAACTTGATTTCTTGGGACAGCCATAGGGAGAGTGATAATTTCCTAGAGCCACTGATAGAAAGTGATTTGGATTGAGGAAACGTACCAAAGGGAGTTGTGGATTGGGCTCTCACAGAGGATGGTACAACAAAACAAATTCTCCTTACAAGAAATATAGATAATCTATTTCTTCTTCTTGAAGCAAAAAATGGTAACTCAACAAATTAAAAATTACCTCTTGAAGATCTTGTTTGTATTTTTGGCATAAATGATAAGCACAATTTGAAACCAAGAGAGTAGAGTCACTAGATGCTTGTGTAGTTAGCCCAGTGACTGCAACTATTAAAAATACAAATCTTCTCACCATAATGATTAAAGCTAGTTAAATCGGTCCCATTGGGCATGCTAGAGACTATTATAACCTGAAATTGCACCCTTACTTAACCTAGTTTAGTATTTCAAAATAACAATGGCAATGATATCAAGGTGTGGGACCTTTGTTGTGGAGATCAAACCTCAAGAGAAGTTTGGCTCCTTTCTAAACCTAGATGCAATGTGTCGATCCAACTAAACACATTAAAATTAAAACCTAATCCTATTCTAATGAAATGCAAAGGAAAAGTGTGTTGCCACTCATATCTAGACCAAAAATCTTTAATTTTTATTCCTTTTTCTAGTATTTATGTTCTGAAGATGGAATGTCGTAAATGCATGTACTTTGTGACTATATGAGGATAGTCAATAACATTTTGTTTTCTCCATATTTGAGCCTCTCGTGGTGTAGTTGGCAATGTTCCTGGCATTAGTGCATGCAAATCTGGCCAATACAAATCTGCTGCACTTAAAGTGAAAAAAATTGTCGGAGATCTTATTTGATGAAGCATGTCAATCAATTCTGCATGACATTGTGTCCAGTATGATCATGTACCCCTTAATGTTGTTCCAAATCGCATTAACCTGTCAAGATTCTTTATACAACCATAGTCCTTAAATATTTTATTCTTTGCTGTTGAAAAGTTTTCTCAATGTGTATTCTCTCTAATTTCCAATTTCATGACATTTGTGAGTCTTGAGTTGCTTGTAGGTATAGGTCTCAAAATTCCTATTGCCTTACCCCAGAGTAAAGCTTTTTTAATTTAGTTAGAAACAACATTATCCAAGTTCTTGTTTGAATTTGATAATATCAGCCCTTTACATTCTTTGGATGGAAGCAGATTGTTTTGGTTTCTTTAGTTGGTCGTCCCTGGAAAAGGAAAATTGATAGATGGAAAGATATCCCCTAAAGACCATCCCAATTATTGAACTATGTGAAAACCACTTTAACTAAGAAGACATTGAAATCTATCAAATAGGATGAGGTCAAAGTGTAAGAATGGAGATTTCATAGCAAGTCTCTGGTTTAGTCCACGAAAGGTATATTAATGTACATTATTCGAGCAACACTATGAAGCAGAAAAGGCCATGACATTCGGTCCTACCTAATTATTTAGTCTGTCATTACCAATCTTTAATGGCTTGATACTATCAATCCCATATGTTCTTATGATGAAATAGATTGTTTTGATTCATCAATTGATCTTCCACTCAAATGTGATTTTTTGACAGATGGTCAAAGGGTCTCTCCTAAAGACAACTCCAATTTTTGACAGAAGAGATGTCCGTCATTGTAGCATCTAAGACAAAGTTAGCCCACATGAGTACGTTGCCAAATCATTTTAAAAAAAGGGCATCAATTTTATTCTTTCCTCATCATTTTGATGATGGATCACATAGTGTGATCCAAAATGTATCGATACTACAATCTTGACACAGTTATCTGCCATAAAATCACTGCTATTACTCTAGTCATCAAATTGAGCAAAGGGATGACCTCAAGTTGTAAAGCAATGAAGCTTTCATTGGAGAACCCAACTTCAAATCTCCTAGAGACTGTTAAATTGTTGAAACTAAGAAATATACACCATCCAATTCTAGGTTGAGTGTACCTCAACAGACAAGGCCAGGTGCAAATCCTAAGTGAAAGTATAGCATCCAAGCCTGAGGCTCAAACCTCCTAGAGACTGTAAATTGTTGAAACTGAAGAAGGTTTAGTGTACCTCAACAGAAAAGGCCAGGTGCAATCCTGAGTGAAAGTGTGGCATCCAAGCCACAGGTTCAAACCTACCAGCGACTCTTAAATTGTTGAAACTGAGGAAGGTTCAGTGTATCTCAACAAATAATGTGAGGTGCAAATCTTGAGAGACAGGATGCCATCCAAGCCACAGTTTGAAACCTCCTAGAGCCTATTAAATTGTTGAAACTGAGGAAGGTTTTACATATTTCAATTGAAGGGCTAGGTACAAATCTTGAGTGGTGGCATCCAAACTGCAGATAGGCCCCTCCCAGTACAAAATGAAGCATTTCATTGATCGATGAAAAAGACACCTAACCTTTCTAGTAAACAACTGGAAGAGATTTGCTAATTTAAAAAAAAATCACATTAAATTCTCTACCTAATCCCCAATCAGGACTAAAGCTCAGGAAAATTTGCAGGCATGTATTAATATATTATGAAATCAGAAAAGTTGCAACAATTTATACCCAAAAAATAACTAAATAATAAATCTATTGCTACTTAGAATCAACTTATTTAAAAATTTCAATACTTAGAATCAACTTATTTGTATTCAGAGGAGCAAGTAGAGCAGAGGACTGCGACTGTAAAGAGTAAACATAGAAGAGGCCCTATGGTTTGTATAATTTGAATCAATATTCCATATTCTAATATTCCTACACAGAGCTTGAAAAGGCTAGTATGTCCAAATCTTCAATTGCCACACAACTTCGGAGATACAAATTAACATAAAACAGGCCTAGATTTATTTGATTGATATGGGAGACCCTTACAGCATGGATGAAGGAGCGAGTGGAAAATCTAAACTATGACAAAGGTAAACATTAAAAGCAAACAATACCTTTGCAACAGGCAAGTTATTATATTGATGCATATATGAAACAGATTTCAGAACTATTTCCAAATTTTAATGTTGTATTTATGGAGTGTTGACATTGCAATCCTACTATGCATTTTTCATTTTACAGAAACAGAGCCAGATAATGCAAACTTAGTTGTTACTGAGTGTCGACCTATCTCTTTCCACACACCGAATAGTCTTTCAACTTGAACCTTATGCAAATGGAGTATCTTCTTTTTCTGGAGCTCTGCAAAAAAAAGAAATCAATTACCATTATTTCTTTTCTTTTTTTTTTCCTGTATGCATACAAAATATTAATGGCTATCTTCACATATGCAGAAAGCAAGGCTCAAACAATGTTGCAAAAAATACAGGGCTAACAAATGACTAAGGAAGCACACAGCTCAGAACTCAAAATTCTTGACTTCCAAGAGAATGGCCTTACACTTAGATTGGTAGACAATGGCAATCCTTCAACTTGACTCTGTAGCTACTGATGCCAAGATCTTGTCTTTATACAGAGCTTCCAGAGGGCATTTCTCTATTCCCAAATTTTACTCATCTCCTCACATTTCTAACTGCTCCTCCAGCATTTTCCATGGCTTTCCTCCAAGATTTTATCTCTTCTACAACTCTCACTCTCACTTCTCTAACTCCCCAGATCTGTCTCGCTAACAAACTTTCTAAAACTTACAGTTTCCCAAGTAGTTATTGGAAACATGATCTTCCAAAATGAGATTAAATCGCATCCACCAAGGAGGATGATTGTTTTTTCCCAAATTACACTTGCCCATTGACGTGAATGCAGGGATTTTTGTTAAAAAACAACTAAATGATTTTTGTTTATTACAATCGTATTAAATTCAATCATTGCAATATATTTATATAGCACAAAATATTGCTTATGAACAATTTAATAGAAAAATTTATATTTATGAATAATCAACATATATTAATATAGATGTTTTTATTTGGTTTTGTAAAATTGACATATATGTAATCATAGAATGAACAATCATTGAAAATATAATTGTTGATATACAATATATATATGATATATCTTGCTATGCTAGATTTATTTATTGACTTTTTAGCAAATTTGTATATAAATTTCTAGATAAATTTCTAAAATTAGAATATTTGATAATTGTAATTTTCTATGAGTGAAATATATTTTAATAACTACTTTTTATCAAATTTCTCAATAAATTTCTAAAATTAGAATATCTGGTAATTGTAATTTTCTATAGATTCAATTCAATGAGTGAAATATATTTTTATAACTACTTTTTTAAAAATGACAATAATCCACGACTTCCACTTGGTTGTCATTTTAAATTCAACCTCAAAATGTTTACACAATGCTTTCACTATATAACGCCTTTCCGCATAATAATAATAATATAATAGTAAATCTATAAAAATAATAATAAAATATATAATAAAAACTAAATTAATAGTAATAATATAATATTATAAAAATAGTAATAAAAATATTAATAATAATATATCAACAAAATCATTTCTTAAATGACCAACCAATTTGATCTTATGTATTGCACAAATGTATGATATTAACTTCTTCTATGAAAGAATATTAATATTTTGGAGAAAATATAAATTTAATTTTAAAAATTAATAATCGAGTGCATCCAAAATATTATAAATGTATTTTAAAAAGTTCTTTATATGATGGTAAGAAAATATATTAGATATAGAAAATTACACAACAAATCATTCATGTTTTCTAGATTGTATTGTTTGTATTTTAATATTTTTTTTGTTAATATATTTTAATTATGTTGATTTTTTTTAAAAATTAATATTTGATTTTAAAATATTAAAATTAATATTTGATTTTAAAATATTAAAATTCTATAAAAAGAAAACTTTAATTTATTTTAATGTTAATATATTCTAATTACTGGATATATTTATATTCTCTTTATACATTAGATTTTTTTTCTTAAAATTCTATACAAATACAAATATTGTAAAAATAAAAAAGACTAAACTAGTATAGATATATGAAATACAACTAGAGATAGAAATCTTGAATTAGTATATTTATTTGAATGTTTACTTTATTTGAATAGATACATTTACTTAAGAGTTATTTAATTTTATTAAATGCATTATATCTCTTGTTGCAACCATAATTACACTCACCATAATGAATAGAAAAATAAAATCAAAGCTTCACAATATTTATGATCCAAGGGTACTTGTTATGTAATAATACATATAAAGTAATTTTATTCAAGATTTGTAATAATAACTAGAAAAATAAAATTAAAGCTTCACAATAAATTCTTAGGATACATGTTAGGAAATAACCTATATAAAGAAATATTATTCAAGATTTGTTTTAATAACTAGAAAAATAAAATCAAAGATTCACAATATTTATGATCTTAGGGTACATGTTAGGTAATAATGCATATAAAATAATCTTGTTCAAGATTTCTTTTAATAAAAACTTAGTTTTTAATGATGGTAGTCATATGTTCATTTTTTTTTATTTAATCCTAACACACACCCACACATATCAGTGTTCTTAATGTTATTTAAGTTAATTAAATAAAATGTATATACTCAATACAATTAATTTAAATTGAGTTGATGATAGTTTGGATATGATAATATTTTATATAGTGATTATTCCACTTAGTATTTTGGACATACATTCATTGTCTAAAATTTTATGTGGAATTATAATCACCTTAGTATTATGGATCAATTATATGCCATGTGGATTTACCCTTAATGTGTAGAGGTCTAATCTCAAAAATTGTGCACTTTTTCTATTTGATTCACTAAATTATCCACTCCTTATTGATTCTTAAGGATTTTTAATATTTTTTAAAAAAAAGGAGAACACTTGATCACAAGGTTTAAGTTCTCCTAAGTCAACTCTTTTAATTAAATTGTCATTATATTCATAACAAACAATTATAATAATAGGAAAGTGATTTTGATGTTGATT
>CM021100.1:84396521-84472430 GCA_007115665.2 Sequoiadendron giganteum | reverse complement strand
CAAAGGAAGCATGTACTTAAAATTCTAATGGTGTTTACACAGGTAACGGTCGACCTTGGGTGTTTACACTACTTGCAAAATTTGTGGAAGTGTGGTGTGGCGTATATGATTGGATTTAGGTCCTACCTAAGGTGTGTTGTGGTCCACCTTCATTCCTTTCAATCGCGGGAATGTTTTGGTGCCAACATAATTTGAATTTGTATGTTTGACGTGCATAGCTGACCTTGGAGAATTTTTTCAAGGTTGAAGATAGTATAAATAAGGGTTGAGTTGTTGAGGGTTGATAAGATAGACAAGAGAGATGTGAATGATGTGAATTGCAGAGTTGTGGGGTGTGAGTTTCAGAAGTGCAATGTGAGCTTTCATGAGTTATATTGTTGGATGCAATGAGAAAAAGGTATCTACAATTCTTTAGTCAAGCTACAAAGTTGTTGGTTATATTGTGGTGGATTTCTCTATTGCATTGAGATAGATTTCTTTGTGTAACAATCTTCACTATCTTATTTTCTATTCTAGCAATGAGCCCTTCTTTCTTCTAGGCAGTGTGCTCTCTGACAGTGAGCCCTTTGTAATCAGTGTTGATCTTACTTTATATTGTGAGTTAATTCTCTTCATAGTTTTTCCCATCTTGGGTTTTCCACGTAAATCTAGTGTTCTTTTGTGTATGGTGTTGATTGTGTTTTAATTTGAATTATTTGTTTTTCATGCTAAATCATCATAATAGAGTGAGGGGTAATTGAATGAATGTGGATCTGAATGTCTATGAGGTTTTTGAGGCTTTAAGTTACAACTAATTCACCCTCCCCCTCTTAGTTGTCTTGTGCATTCAATAGAATTGGAGATTATTCCAACAATCTAAGGAATGAGAGTTATATGTTAATGGTTGCAATATGGTTATGCAAACAAAGATAATTTTTTATTGAGTAATAAGCTTAGCCTCTATGTGAATGAGATGAACCTAAAAGAGATTTGGTATGTTCAAGCTAGATTATAAATAAAATGGGTGGTGTTTGGTTCAAGACATCAATGTCCTTAAGGGAATCGTTATAGTATGAGTTTCTAAGTTGTGAGCTTAATTATGATTTCCTAACTATTGTTGAGTGTTATTAATTAGGTGGAAACATTAACAAAATCTTAAATGCTATGAGAACATGTACACATGTCATTTCAGAGATGTTGTGAGGAGAACTATTTGTGACTTCAATTTTGTTTGGAAGCGGGTACCTAGACAGTCCTTGGGCAAATAATTCCCCTATGACCTCAAGTTAGTAGGGCAAGGGTTTAGGAAGAAATAACTCCAAGGTGTGTGGTTGTTCCTAACTTGTTTGAATTTTCCTCTTCAATAAGATTTAATTTGAGGCTGAAATGGCTATTAGATGACTATGAATGAGTTAAGTAAACTTGATAACTTGTATTTAATACATAATGCTCATCTAAATAATAAATTAAATGAAGCGAATGGATTTGACTACTTTATAGTCAATATTTGATTATGTGTACATGCTGAGTAAAGCCCATCGCGTATTGCTTCAATGTGATTCTTATGTGTTTGTGAAATTCAAGTCCAAACCTAGAGATCTCTATGTATAGGCTCTATTTGTTGATTGTTATATACATATCTAGGTCCACTTGACCAACATTGTGAATCAAGTTATGTATGATCCTCACAAGCATGAACCTCTAAGATATTTGAGCAATGAAAATTAGTCATTGGATTGTGAATCATGTTATGTATGACCCCCGATGTACTATGGGATACATCGAATCCTCTCCCTAGTTGCCTGATGGTGCAAAAAACCAGGGAAAAGGATGGACCCACAATGTAGTGTGAAATGCATCAACGTTCCTTTTCTATTTAGGATTCACTATGGACAAGTGTTAGTAAATCATTGTGGATATTTCAATCATTCACTATATATGTTAGTCACTCATTATGCAAATGGCCTCGAGTTTTGTGCACACTATTACTAATGCCCTTGCTAGTGATGATATCAATTAGCATGAGTTGCTTCACTATCCTCATAGAAAACGATGGATTGGGAAAATGATGTAACTCAAAGTGTAGTATGTTATGCATTGACATTCATTTTCCAAGTGAGATCTACATACATGATTATGTGATTATGAACAAGGTAGTGGGATGATGTATGTAGTAGGTTGCATCCATTTTCACTTTATGAGTTGTTCTTTATGTAAACATGTAATGTATGTGTGGATTGTTCACACTAAATTTATGTGATGTATGTTGGAGCTAGTCGTTGTGGTATATGTGGTATATTGTACTTGTGATGTTCATATGAGCCAATCACTATTGTACTTGTGATGTACATATGAGCTAGTCACTATTGTATTTGTGATGTGTGTGTGAGCCACTCACTATTATGAGCCATTTAACTTGTGTATATATGATGTATATTAGAGACCATCAGAATGTATGATCTTGGGATTATGTAATGATGACTCCTTTTAGGATTTTTCGTGTTTATGGAACAAATGTTTGATGGAAAATTATTATTATTCTATTATAATTGAACTAAGTGGATAGCTTATGGTTAATTAATAGTCATTAGTTAAAAGTGAGATTAGAGATCGCATACAAGAGGAGAGGATGAACTCCCTCTAACATTGGCACACAAACTATGAAGCCTCTAATTCCCACGAAGAGATACATAGGTAGGGTCATCACGAATGAACCCTCGAGGTTTAGGTCTAGGTCTAGGGATGACCCTAACCTTGGGAGCTTACCACTACCATAGTGAATGGAGAAGTTATGAAATCAACACTTTTAAGCTAGATGGAAAATTCTTGGTCAATTAAGTTGGTAGTTGATGTGAATTGATATTTAAAAAAAATGTACTAACCAAGGAGTGATTTTTATAGATGTATCAAATGAAGAACTAAATTATTTAGGTTGTCTCACTATTTCAATTTCTTGGCAACTAACAATGCCAAATTCAAACCCATGGCATAATTCATCCCCCATGTCTATTGTTACAACAATATCATATTGAAGATCAACCACTACAATAATGTCATTTTTTGTGGTTTTATCTTCACATGTAGGTGTATTCTTGTCATCCTTATCCATACAAGCACCATTAGCAGCCTCATAATCAAAAAATGGAACAAAGGAAGTTAAGATAACAAACAAGGAATTTTTTTCTTGTTCACCATTTCATCACGAACTAGTGTATGTTCTAAATATCAACCTCATGAGATGATTCATTTGAATAATCCATGCCACATACACATTCTTCCTTTTCCATATTGTTGTAATAAACAACATGGACAAACTTCTCGTCACCCAATTGGATTCATTATTGGCCTCATCATGAAACAAAAATGCTTGTTGATTAGCATCTCAAAAAACATTTTCATCCCAATTCATCAAGATGGATTCACTCTTCACATGCTCCTAGCTTGGTATCCCTCCTTGATGTGACTCAACATGTTGTTCTAGGAGTGTTGTTGCATTATGAACCATCAAAGCTTGATTGAGAACCCCATACTGGCATGAATTTTGATTGTGGGGTTGATTACATGAATAACACCGTTCATGTTCTTGAGCTAGATTATTCTATGTTGGAACAAGAGCCTTTGATGAGCCTACAACAATTGGTTTAATGGTGTTTAGAGGCCTTGTATAGCTCAATTTACCTTGTCTTTGAACATTCCCTTGATAAGGTTGTGTGTTCAATTGATAGGCTTGATTGAAAGGTCAATAAGGCCTATTATTTTGTGCATGTTGCCTCTTTAAGGCTAGCAACTCAATTTCAAAGCTCTATAACAAAGGTTTGGGGTGATCCCACAATACCGGTTTACAATTTTTTGCCAAACTTGACATTGAAATGAACATTTTGAACTTTTTCTTCACTTTCAGACACCTATAGATGCTAAACCGTGAGGAATTTGAAGATGATACAAACTAGTGATTTGTGAAATTTTGTTTATAGATTCTAAATATATATATTTTTAAAAAAAATTGGAATAAAATTGCATTTTTTTTTCCACCTCCTTTGATAACTAGTTTTTAACAATAAACACAATTTTCAGAGAGTGACGGGTACTTGCTAACACAACATTTTTACTATGAAGGATAAATTTTATTTTATTTTAATTCAGATTTGTAACTACTATATCTAGTGCATGCAATTGGTTTCATAGTGTTTTATTGAATATGTTTTTCTTAATTAAATTTTGAAGTAAAACTAGTTACAATTTAGACATAGGTTTACTTGCTAACACAACTTTTTTGTATGTATCAAAATTATTATTTTTTTGTTGGATCAAGGACATCAATATCAAATGCATAGATATTTTTCATAAAAAAATTTGTAGTTTATTATTTTTCCACATGTGTAGAACAAAAAACTTGATTTTTGGTGAAAAACCTACATTCACAAGAAATAAAAAATAAGTATAATAATCAAATTAAATATATTTAAAATTATAATTTTTGGGAAGCTTATAATAAGGACTACATACGTACAAAAAAATAAAAATGAATTCATTTGATCCCCCAAAAAGTAAATCAAAAATGATTTTTTATTAGCATTTTGATAGGTGTAAATGAGACTCCATTATAGCTATGATTTAAAACTAATGGGGTTTTATCCAAGGGGGTTTGATCTAAGGTGGTTTGATCAAACCCTCTTCAATTGGAATTCTTTAAATAAAACTTTTAAAGGCTTAAATCATTATATTTTCTAAAAATATGTGATTTCAACAAAAAATTAGGATGTTCCAGAAAGTGTAAACCACTATTATGGGATCACCCTTTGGCCTCATTCAATTCATTGGAAGGGGCAACAAAAGTTGGTTGGTTGATTGTTGTAGAAATAGGTGCCAATATAGGCTAGGTGGATGGAATCTCCAAGAACAAAGGCATTGGAGGCCTTGGGGATATTTTTCCAAATTGGATTAAACAATTATCTACTCTTATAGAAACATCACTATTTAGAGCCCTAGGGTAATATAAAAGACATGATTAAGAGAAGGCTTGATCAAAGTTGGAATCCTATCCTAGGTTTTTTGGAACCTAAAGTTGAAATTTCCCATAAACTCGTGAGAGGCCCTTTTGATTGTGGTGAGTTGCTCTACCAGGGATAAATGGTCACTTTTATCCCCAAACTTCTCACAAATATTTTCACCCAACTCATCCCAGTGGTGGATGGAATTGGGTTGCAACCCTTTGTACCAGTAGTTGATCTTGTTTTAAAGAGGTGGCCAGAAGTCTAATGGTTGCACTGTCCTCTATGATGTTATGAATTGAACAAGTGTTCATAACATCTTGTATATTCTCCATAGGGGTGGTGGAATTTTCACCAGTGAAGTAGGGTATGCTCTTTAAAGTTTTTATTGTGATATCATCTCTTTGAGCTAAAACAAAAGGATTGATTCCATTGAAGGTCACAAAAACTTGATTTCTTGGGACAGCCATAGGGAGAGTGATAATTTCCTAGAGCCACTGATAGAAAGTGATTTGGATTGAGGAAACGTACCAAAGGGAGTTGTGGATTGGGCTCTCACAGAGGATGGTACAACAAAACAAATTCTCCTTACAAGAAATATAGATAATCTATTTCTTCTTCTTGAAGCAAAAAATGGTAACTCAACAAATTAAAAATTACCTCTTGAAGATCTTGTTTGTATTTTTGGCATAAATGATAAGCACAATTTGAAACCAAGAGAGTAGAGTCACTAGATGCTTGTGTAGTTAGCCCAGTGACTGCAACTATTAAAAATACAAATCTTCTCACCATAATGATTAAAGCTAGTTAAATCGGTCCCATTGGGCATGCTAGAGACTATTATAACCTGAAATTGCACCCTTACTTAACCTAGTTTAGTATTTCAAAATAACAATGGCAATGATATCAAGGTGTGGGACCTTTGTTGTGGAGATCAAACCTCAAGAGAAGTTTGGCTCCTTTCTAAACCTAGATGCAATGTGTCGATCCAACTAAACACATTAAAATTAAAACCTAATCCTATTCTAATGAAATGCAAAGGAAAAGTGATAAGAAAGATGCAAAAAAGGAAAAAGAGGTGATGCACAAATATTTAGTAAGTTTCCTCCTTGCTCACAACAACACAAAAGACTGACAAAATTACCCAAACACTCACACATGTCTCAACTTTACAATTCTTATAGACAAATATGGAGGTAAGGGATTCGACAATCACTCAGAAGGAATAAAGAATCCATGGATAGTTCTTGCAAATGACCATTACACGTCGTACATCTCCAAAAATGTAGCAAAACTCATTCATCATGAAGGTAAACAAAACACACACAACACATTAGAAATGAGAGGTAAAACAAGCAATTTTATTGATTCCAAGGCATAGAGCCTATTTACAATAGCATAATTACAAGAGAATAGCTCATTTAATTTTCTCTAGTCTAGAAACCAAGAAGGAACCTTCTAAAATGAGGACTACAAGGACTTTTTATTCCTTTGGAGGAGATGCCAAAGTTGTCAAAAATCCATATTGTTTGCAAAAGGCAAGCCATACCCTAGCCGCCACTCTAATCCAATGGTTTGCAGACAGGTGTACTTCAAATTAGATCTTATTGACTAGGAGGCATGGAATAACATTTTCCACATTAATGGCCTACCAACAAATTAAATCCACCTAATAAAATCAATAAAAATGATGGCTTGGGGAATAGTGTGTCAAAAAAAGGGGTGTTTGCACATTAAATGAAGCATTGTCAAGCATAAAATAATTAATGTTTTGAGTGCCAACTAGATCTAGTGGTTGGTAAGCGTTGCACGCTTATTAATGTTGTTGTAAAGTGATAGGTGGCTGAAGTAATGTCCTAGCATAAAATCAAGTGTTCTAGAGCAACTTCCTTTGCTTATTGAGAGTTGGTATTGACATTTGAACCAATTTTGAGAACCTTGTCGAACTCCGATGAGGTTGTGAGAATGTCATCAAGAGTCAACAAAGGTTTCAAAACCTTTGAAAACTCACCAAAAATTTAAACACAACCATTTTTTCATCCTCCCTTATCACTCCACTCCATGCTTGCTTTCTTAAATGCTTGTCGACAAAACTTGTTGACCCTTGATCCAATTTTGAGAACCCTATCAAGTTATGATGAGGTTGTGAGAACCTCATTGGTAGCCTACATTGATTTCAAGACCTTGAAAACTTTCAAAAAATTAAACACTTTTCACTTCTTTCCTTGAGTATCCACACTTTGAGTGGTTCTAGAACCACTCCGAACCTCAAACATGCCTTAGCCAAATATTTGTCTTCTTTGTTTGTTGGCACTTGGCCTCAACAATTGAACTACTTTGGGAGCCTGGGGAGATTATCGAATCATACCAAACTGCTAAAATACAACACCTGCATTATAGCTTTCATCTCATCCATCTCCCATTTCCCTTTTGGTCATCGACAAACTCTATCAACTTGCGAACTAGTTTCAACAATCTAGTCGAGCTCCGACAAGGTTGGAAGAACCTTATCGACTCTCAACAAAGGTTTCAAAACAATCAAAGACCTCTGACACACATAGCACTTAGTTGATTTTTCCCTTCCAAAGTAGTTGGAAAACTCACATCAAGCTTCGATGGGCTCCTAAGAACCTTGTCAGAAGCCGACATTTGTTTCAAAACCTATGCAAAATTTTGACACATACATCACTTAGCCAATTTTGTCCTTCACTCACTCACTTCAATGCCTATTAGTGAAATTGTTATCCCATAAACCGGTTTCAACAACCTTTTCAAGAGAAAACAAGGTTGTGAGAACCTTGTTGGAGCCCAACAAAGGTTTTGAAACCACTATGAAACTTTGTAAGATTTGGCACTTAGCTGATTTTGTATTCCTACAACTTGAGCAATTGACTGGAATGAGGAAGGCAACATAATAGTGAGAGGAATATTTTGTGCATAAGGGATTTTTAAAATTTTCTCATATCAACTATAATCAATGGTTAAGGGAGGCATGAAATGACAACAGGACCCATTCAGTGCATTGACATAATGGTGCTTCCTGTTTGAGGCCTCTAGCATGGACCCCAAGTTGTTTGTGTCCTCCAACAATGTGCCCTTTATCTATTGGCCAATATATGTCGAGCACTAGTTAAACACCAAGCTTGTAGTGGAAGAAGCTAAGTACAAGGTAGACATGGATGAATTTCACGAAGTCGTCGCTTGTTTAGTGGATAGTGAAAACGTAGCAAGGAAGTCTGTTAGAGTAATTGGGTATTTACTTTATTAATTAAACAATATTTGTTTAATTACGTAAAGTTCCCTTTTACCTCTTTTTCACTTAAGCTAACATTAGGTGCATAATAATTAATTATTTTATTAATTATTATTGTGCAAACCTAGGGTTTTCCTTTTTAGGGTTTTCATCTATATGTAGTTGAAAACTATCTTTTGTATCATTATTCATTTTACATTTTGGGTGAATACATTGCTCCACATTCTTGAGCATTTTCTTTGTTGCTTCTCTTTGCTTCTCTTTGCTTCTCTTTGTAACAGGTTATTTGCTTGCAGAGATCTTTGGGCTCCTATGAAGTTGTATCTTCTCAACTCCAACATGGTATTAGAGCTTCAGATTTGCAGTAGCTTGTTCTTGTTTTGAGATTTTTGCATTGGAAGCAAATCTAGGGTTCCAAGGTTTCTTCTTGTGGATTCTGCATACTCTGAATTTTAGATTCACTTTGGGCTCAAATGGACAGTGCCATTGGATTCATAGCGCCCAAAAACCCCTAAAACGAGTGTCAAATCGTCGATTTTGGACACAGTCAACCAGAGTTGCAAAATTTTTTTTAGGGTTTGGCCGTACGGCCCCCTCAAAAAAATTTGCAAAAAAAAAACCTAAAGATTTTATTTTATTTTTCGGCGACCCGTTGCATTTTTCAGTCGGCGCCCACCCGCTGCCAAGCGGCCACCGCTCGCGCTGCTCCGCCGCGCGCTACTCCGTCCGACACCGCTCACGCCACTCCACCCTTGCTGCTCCGTCCGACGCTCCCCACCGGGCTCCTCGCGCTTTGCTCGGACTCCGTCGAGCTCCACCCACCCCGTTGAGCTCACTGCTCCGGTTGCCGCTCCGCCCAGCGCACCGACACCGCCGACTCCCCTGCCGAGCTCGCCGAGCTCCCCGTTGAGCACGTCGACCCCTGTTGACCCTTCCAGCACCTGCCCGCGGTCCTATTGGCGACCAACGCCGGGCACTCAACCTGGCCGGCTCCCAGCTCCATCGCCTGGTCTTATGGGTGACCGAAGGTTTCGGCCCAGTCCCCAACCACCAGCCCCCTGGTTGTCCACGTGACTAGGGGCCGATTTTTTTAGCCCTCGAGGGCTGTGAGAGGAATTTTTTTTTTCCCCTTTTGAACAGCTTGCGCTAAATCGAGCGTAGAATGGGCATTTTTTCTCGGATTTTCGAAAACGAGATATCGTCGGAAAGCTGGTTCCGGCGCCGTTTCAGTGGTACTGGTAATTTTTCCTGATTTTGCAGTCCTTTTTGCCAGTCAAAGTCAGAACTTGGTTTTTTCACTCCAAGGGGTGTATCTTTTGCATCCGAACTCTGTTTTGCGCAAACGAATAGGCATTGTAAAGGTATTACAGTGCTCTTTCCAGATTTACAGTCTATTTTACCAGAATATTTACTAAGTAATTTTTATTCAGCTGTGTGTTTTTACACTTTGCTCAATTACTTGGTCATTTTGGCTCCTACATGGGGTTTGTTTGCGTTGGATGGGTTATCTTGATATGTTTTATCATTGCTGAGATAATTAGTTTCTAAATTTTTCATTTGAAGAGTTATCATGGGTTTTTCTACTCACCCTTCAGTTGTTCTTCTGGAACGGGGTAATTATGAGTCATGGGCAAAGAGTATACTTACACATTATAGATGGCTTAATATTTTGCCTTATTTGTATGATCTCATACCTGAACCAACAACTTTAGAGGGCAGATTAACATGGGATATTATAAATTACATAGCAGGACTTATATTGTCTAGTGTTGATCATGACACTGCGTTGGTTATATCGGACATTGATTGTCCTCACCCACTTTGGACACGTCTTTGGGAGATCTATGGAGACCCTATTCTCTCTCCATTCCCAGAGGATCTTGCTTCAGATTGTCTCTTACCTATTGCTTGGAGAGAGAATACACCATTTGATCATGATACTTTACAGGAGCTTGAGTATTTAGACACCCTTACATGTTCTGATGGATCAGAGGTTTGTCTCACAGTTCCTACTCTTCAGACTGAGACTTCATCAGCATCTCTTGTTGTTCTTGATTCAGTGCAACAGGGAATCATACATCTTCCAGACATAGCTACTTTGGATTCTTATGTTGCAGACATATCTTTCTTGTTTGTTGAGTCCTATATTGCAAATTTGGAGGATTATTTTGAGGACATTCATCTCCTCTACCTTGACAGTCAGGTTATCACTGTTCGCCCACCATTATCCGTGCATTCAGAGGTTGCATTTCAGTATTCTCCACATTAGTTTGGATTTGGCATTATTTGTTTCAGTTCAGACAGTGAGACTCTTCAGCATCCTATCATGGCACACATCTTGAGATAGATTGGTTCATCATTCTTCACAGGGTTTCTTCGACACAGGTCCATGGATCCGTTTCTTCCCAAGGGGAGGAATATCATTTGCCGTTTCAGGATCTCCTTTTGGATTCTACATCAAGCATCTACCATTGTGACAGGAGTTTCTTCATTGTGGGGGGGCCTTATTCTCTCTTTCTATCTCTCCTATGGAGACCATTGCACATGTACTTATATGATAGAAATTGTCTGTGGGGGGTATAATGTTATCCACCTCCTATCCTTCTTTCATTAGTGCATTTCTTTCCTTCCTTGCATTCTATTTTGGCGAGGAGTTTTGTTCCCACTGGGTTTTCTCCTTTACCCCATTTCATTTAGTTTGCATTGATTTTGTACATGGGTACCTGATCTGGCCTTGTTGCCGAGACCCATTGTTTTTTGCTTTCAGTAGCTTCTTCTAGGTTTTAGCTTCTCCCTATGTCTATCTTAAGGAAGGGTGTTAGAGTAATTAAGTATTTACTTTATTAATTAAACAATATTTGTTTAATTACGTAAAGTTCCCTTTTACCTCTTTTTCACTTAAGCTAGCATTAGGTGCATAATAATTAATTACTTTATTAATTATTATTGTGCAAGCCTAGGGTTTTCTTTTTTAGGGTTTTCATCTATATGTAGTTGCAAACTATCTTTTGTATCATTATTCATTTTACATTTTGGGTGAATACATTGCTCCACATTCTTGAGCATTTTCTTTGTTGCTTCTCTTTGCTTCTCCTTGTAACAGGTTATTTGCTTGTAGAGATCTTTGGGCTCCTATGAAGTTGTATCTTCTCAACTCCAACAAAGTCAATTAATAAAAATTCAATAAAATGGAAAGAAATGGCAAAGGGTGCAGTATATGAGGGTGGAAAATCAAATCAAATCAAAATCACAAAGTTTATTTCTCGCAATTGTAGAAATATATCTAGCATGAGATAAATTCATGTGTCCTACAATTTTTCAGGACTGAATTCCAGAGCTTTTAACCTCCCACAACATAGCAGGTCAGCTAAAAACTAGTATTTCATGTTAAGTATAGTCTATCATAACAAATTTCCTTTTAGGGGAGTAATGGATGCCTATCATGGAGATTAAATTTGTCATTTAGCACAAGCATATCAAGAGGATTATGTAGGCCACTCTTTCTTCGAGGGTAGTGCAGAGGATATTCTTGGTGGAGGATATCTTGATTCAATTTTCTACATCTATCAAGGAACCAAATAATGATGGACCTTGTTTTGAAGATGTTAATGATAGCACGACAATTAATGGCTTACTTCCAGTTGCACATTTGATCTTCACCTTGGAAGGGACACCAACATCCCTAGCCTAGTCTAGCCACCAACAAACTGATGGATTTGAAGACTGGAACAAACTGAATCTCAATAGACACTGCCAGTCAGAATGTCATGATTGTAAAATTGATGACTCGAAAGTGAGATATATGCTTTGTTGATTCTTAATGGAGTAATTTATGGAAGATCATTTATTGAAATTATATAATTAAACTTGACATATAATTCCTAATTGTATGTCTTATAATGTATGGTGTGTATGAAAAAATGCATAAAATAATTCTTCTTTTAACAATGCAGATAATCAAGAACGATGTATGTAGCATATGCTTTATGAAATGGTGTTCTGATTCTCCTTATTTTCCTTGTTTGTATGCTCTTACAGTTCCATCTAGTTTATTGTAGCATCAGAAACATATACACAATATATATTTGAAATTATTTCAAGACAAATTCTTGTTCATCATTGTTTTCCTTCAATTTAAAGTCTCAATTTATGCAACGAATGATACTTGGTAGGCGAATTGTTACACAGAGACAAGACTCTACACTAGAACGTTTGCAAAGGAAAACTCACTCTCTTGAACAAGGTATGATTGACAAGATTTCTTGAGTATTATGTCTTGAGCTTCTTTCTTTATTTAGTATTAGTGTTTGATAAACCCGGACCTACATAATGTAGAATTATACATAAATGTAAATGGGTGGAATTAGTGGTCAACTTTTTTGAATTGATGATTTGATAGTCAATCTTAGAGTTTTTGGCCTTTCTGGACACAATGGCAATGTTCTTTTTGGCTCAAAATGCTTTGAAGTGGTAGCTACCTCCTGGATTTGGCAACCACTTTCAATCTTCAAACCCTTGCAGATTTGGCCTCCAATGTCCAACTAGGACGAAACAAAAGGCGTATCTTACTTTTTTGGGCACTTTGGACGCAATGGTGAGCTCAAATTTGATGCAACAAGCTCCTATAATGCACCTGCAATACAAATCCAAAAAAGGAACCCCCCCAAAATCTAGTATTTCTATCACACCTTTCTAATTCTCCAGATCATCCAAAGATGCAAGAGAAGAGCATATTCAATGCTTCGAGAAAATACAAGATTTGCACTCAAGATCTCCTAAAAGACTAACTAGAGGCACTCAACTTACTCTGATACCATGTAAAATTTGGCTAATGAGATAGCCCACCTAAGATCTAAAGGCCTATGGAAAGCACAAAATACTCGTATCAATATGAAAAGAATAAACAATATTCACATCAATGAATGCAAAAAGAACCAGTGTACAATGTGAGAGAGACCCTTGGTTAATATAGCCAAGGTGAGGCATAAGATTTCATAAGACTATGACAAGTGTCTTAATCTTATTATATGAGACAACTTATCATAACTATCTAGGAAATGATAAAATCTAGACATGACAACTAAGTCTTCTAGAAAGAATCTTAGGACCTAAGTAAACTTAACATGTGAATATGTCCCCTATCTCCCTAGTAAGAGAAATAACTAGGTACAAAACATTTATTCACACCAACACCTAGCATAGCTCAATTGACCTTACCTTTGAACATTCCCTTGATAAGGTTGCATGTTCAACTGATAGGCTTGATTGAAGGTCAATAAGGCCTATTATTTTGTGCATGTTGCATGTTTAAAAGCTACCAACTCATTTTCAAAGCTCTGTAACAAAGCTTTGAGCTCAATTAATTCATTGGAAGGGGTAGTAGAAGTTGGTTGGTTGATTGTTGTAGAAATAGGTGCCAAGATAGGCTAGGTGCGTGGAGTCTCCAAGAACAAAGGCATTGGAGGCCTTGGAGCTATTTTCCCAACTTGGATTAAACAATTATGTACTCTTATAGAAACATCATAGGCATTTGGCAAGGTTATTCTCCTCATGGACTATATCATAACAATCACATCACTATTTAGAGCCCTAAGGTAATATAAAAAGACGTGATTAAGAGAAGGCTTGTCCAAGGCTAGAATCCTATCCCAAGTTTTCTGGAACCTGAAGTTGAAATCTCCCATAAACTCGCAAGGGGCCCTTTTGGTAGTGGTGAGTTACTCTACCGGGGATAAATGGTAACTTTTATCCCCAAACTTCTCACAAAGCTTTTCACCTAGCTCATCCCAGTTGTGGATGGAATTGGGCTGCAACCCTTTGTACGAATACAACACTTCGCCTTTCAAAGAGGTGGCCTGAAGTCTAATGGTTACATTGTCCTCTATGATGTTATGAATTGAACAAATGTTCATAACATCTTATATATGCTCTATAGGGGTGGTGGAATTTTCACCAATGAAGTAAGGTATGCTCTTTAAAGTTGCTATTGGGATATAATCTCTTTGAGCTAAGACAAAAGGATTGACTCCATTGAAGGTCACATAAACTTGATTTCTTGGGACGACCATAGGGAGAGTGAAATAATTCCCTAGAGCCACCGATAGAAAGTGCTTTGGACCGAGGAAACCTACCAAAGGGAGGTGTGGACTGGGCTCTCACAGAGGATGGTACGAAAAAATTAGTTCTCCTTACAAGAGATATAAACAATCTTTTTCTTCTTCTTGAAGCAAAAACCGGTAACTCAACAAATTAAAAATTACCTCTTGAAGATCTTGTTTGTATTTTTGGCATGAATGATAAGCACAATCTGAAACCAGGAGAGTGTAGTCACTAGATGCTTGTGTAGTATGCCCAATGACTGCAACTGTTAAGAACACAAATGTTCTCACCATAATGATTAAAGCTAGTTAAATTGGCCCCACTAGGTATGCCATAAATTGTTATCATCTAAAATTGCACCCTTATTGAACCTAGTTAAATGTTTCAAAATAACAATGGCAATGATCTCAAGGTGTGGGACCTTTGCTATTGGGATCGGATCTCAAGAGAAGGTTGGCTCCTTTCTAAAACTAGATGCAATGTGTCAATCCAACTCAACACATATTAAAATTAAAAGCTAATCCTATTCTAATGAATTGCAAAGGAAAAGGGATAAGAAAGATGCAAAAAAGGAAAAAGAGGTGATGCACAGATATTTAGTGAGTTTCCTCCTTGCTCACAACAACACAAAAGATCGACAAAATTACCAAAACACTCACACGTCTCAAATTTGCAATTATTGTAGACAAATATGGAGGTAAGGGATTTGACAATCACTAAGGAAGAAAGAATCCAAAGATAGTTCTTGCAAACCACCATTACACTTCATACATCTCCAGAAAGTAGTAAAACTCATTCAAACTTGAAGGTAAACAAAAATTACACCACATTAAAAATGAGAGGTAAAATGAGCAATTTTATTAATTCAAAGGCATAGAGCCTATTTACAATAGCATAATTACAAGAGAAGATCTCATCTTTTGTTTTTCTCTAGTCTAGAAACTAAGAAGGAACCTCTTGAAATGAGGACTACAAGGACTTTTTATTCTCTTGGAGATGTCAAAGTTGTCAAAAAATCCATGTTGGTTGCAAAAGGCAAGCCATACCCTAGCCGCCACTCTAATCCAATGGTTTGCAGATAGGTGTACTTCAAATAAGATCTCATCGACTAGGAGGCATGGAATAACATTCTCTACATTAATGGCCTACCAACAGATTAAATCAACCCAAGAAATTCACTAAAAATGATGGCTTGGTGAATGACGTGTCAAAAAAGGGGTGTTTGCACATTAAATGAAACATTTTCAAGCATAAAACAATTAACATTTTGGGCGCCAGTTGGATCTTGCAATTGGTAAGTGTTGCACACATATTAATGGTGTTGCAAAGTGATAGGTGACTAAAATAATGTCCTAGCGTGAAAATCAAGTGTTCTAGAGCAACTTCCTTTGCTTATTAAGAGTTGGTGTTGACATTTGAACCAATTTTGAGAACCTTGTCAAACTCTAATGAGGTTGTGAGAACATCATCGAGAGATGACAAAGGTTTCAAAACCTTTTAAAAACTCACCAAATATTTGAACACAACCATTTTTTCATCCTCCCTTATCACTCCACTCCATGCTTGCTTTCTTAAATGTTTGTCAACAAAACTTGTTGACCCTTGATCCAATTTTGAGAACCCTATCAAGTTATGATGAGGTTGTGATAACCTCATTTGGGACCCACACTAATTTCAAGACCCTTGAAAACTTTCGACAACTTAAACACTTTTCACTTCTTTCCCCGAGTTTCTACACTTTGAGTGGTTCTAGAACCACTCCAAACCTCTAACACGCCTTACTTAGCCAAATCTTTGTCTTCTTTGTTTGTTCGCACTTGGCCTCAACAATTGAACTACTTTTGGGAACCTAGAGAGGTTCTCAAATCATACCAAACTGCCAAAAGACAAAACACCTACATTATAACTTTCATCTCATCCATCTCCCATTTCCCTTTTGTTAGTCGACAAACTCTATCAACTTGCGAACTAGTTTCAACAACCTAGTCGAGCTCTGACAAGGTTGTGAGTACCTTATCAGCTCTGACAAGGTTGTGAGAACCTTATCAACTCTCGACAAAGGTTTCAAAACCATCAAAGACCTTTGACACACTGATTATACCCTTCTGAAGCAATTAGAAAACTCACATCAAGCTTTGATGGTGTCTTGAGAACCTTGTCAAAATTTTGACACATATATCACTTAGCCAATTTTGTCCTTCACCCGCTTCAATGCCCGTTGGTGAAATTGTCGGCCCATGAACCGGTTTCGACAACCTTGTCAAGAGCCAACAAGGTTTTGAAACCACTATGAAACTTTGTAAGATTTGGCACTTGATTTTTTATTCCTGCAACTTGGGCAACTAACTAAAACAAGGAAGGCAACATAATATCGAGAGGTATATTTTGTGCATAAGGGCCTATTTTAATTTTCTCAAATCGACTATAATCAATGGGTAAGGAAGGAGGCATGAAATGGAAATAGGACCCATTGAGTGCATTGACAAACTAGTGCTTCCTATTTGAGGCCTCTAGTATGGACCACAAGCCGCTTGTGTCCTCCAACAATGTGCCCTTTATCTATTGGCCAATATATGTCAAGCAATAGTTAAACGCCAAGTTTGTAGTGGAAGAAGCTAAGTACAAGGTAGATATGGATGAATTTCACATTTAGTGGATAGTGAAAACGTGGCAAGGAAGACAGTTAATAGAAATTTAATAAAGTGGAAAAAAATGGCAAAGGGTGTGGTATTTGAACGTGGAAAATCAAATCAAATCAAATCAAAAACATAGTTTATTTCTCGTAATTGCAGAAATATATTGAGCATGAGATAATTCACGTGTCCTACAATTTTTCAGGACTGAATTCCAGAGCTTTTAACCTCCCACAACATAGCCTGTCAGCTAAAAACTAGTATTTCATGTGAAGTATCGTCTATCATAACAAATTTCGTTTTAGGGGAGTAATGTATGCCTATCATGGAGATGAAATATGTCATGTAGCACAGACATATCAAGAGGATTATGTAGGCCACTCTTTCTTTGAGGGTAGTGCAGACGATATTCTTGGTGGAGGATATTTTGATTCAGTTTTCTACATCTATCAAGGAACCAAATAATGATGAAACTTGTTTTGAAGATGTTAATGATAGCACAGAAGATAATGGGCTTACTTCCAGTTGCACATTTGATCTTCACCTTGTCGGGGACACCAACATCCCTTGTCTAGTCTGGCCACCAACAAACTGATGGATTTGAAGACTGGAACAAAGTGAAACTCAATAGACACTTCTGGTCAGAATGTCATGATTGTAAAATTGATGACTCGGAAGTGAGATATATGCTTTACTGAATCTTAATGGAGTAATTTATGGAAGATCATTTATTGAAATTATATAATTAAACTTGACAGATAATTCCTAATTGTACGCCTTCTAATATATGGTGTGCATGGAAAAATGGCCAAAATAATTCTTCTTTTAACAATGCAGGTAATCAAGAACGAAGTATGTAGCACACTTTATGAAATGCTGTTCTGATTCTTCTTCACAAAGTATTAAAGGACTTATTTTCCTTGTTTGTATGCTCTTACAGTTCCATAGTTTTCTGAAGCATCAGAAACATATACACAATATATATTTGAAATTATTTCAAGACAGATTCCTGTTCATCATTGTTTTCCTTTGATTTAAAGTCTCAATTTATGCAGCGAATGATACTTGGCGGGCAGACTGTTACACAGAGACAAGACTCTGCACTAGAACTTTTGCAAACGAAAACTCACTCTCTTGAACAAGGTATGACTGATAATATTTCTTGAGTATTATGTCTTGAGCTTCTTTCTTGGTTTAGCATTAGTGTTTGATAAACCTGGACCTACATAATGTAGAATAATGCACAGATGTAAATGGGCGGAATCAGTCTGCATATACTTTTTTGTCATATAATGGAGAATGACGATCTTAACAGAATTCAATATATTGTCAATGATGCAGATTCTGGTTTTTCCAGTGATTCTTCTAAAGCTTTCATAAAAGTTATAAAAAATCATAGCTTGGCAGTAGTACATGCTCAAACTTTAGTGTATTGGCTTTCCACTAAAGAATCGTTAGAGAATAGTGATATTTCCCTAAATGCTACAGAAAAAGGAGAAGAATCTATTATTATTAGGAAGTTAGATGCCTTGGAGACATCATGTTGCGGTCAATCTCCATATGCCTTGGGTGGACTCCTGATTGAAACTATTCAAGATAAAAGTGAGAGGCCTCTAGAACAATTTAATAAGTCTTTAGGCAATGGAATATCTATTTCTATCATAAGAGAACAAACATTGATAAACAAATCAGAACATTTTGAGAAATGTTTATGATATCAGGCAGGAACTCCATCTGCAGAGCTTCAAACAGAGAGTCAAATTCCATCTACAAGTGTCAAGGAAATGAAATGGCTAAAAGAAAGCATGAAATGTTCTGCTTTAGAAGTGAAATATGCTGCTACAATGAGTTCTAATCAAGTCAAGAATGCACTAACAGCTTAAAAGGGTTTTGTCGAAGACAATTTTTAACATAGTGTGAACTGCAAGTAATTATACAATCCACCATGACATTAAACACCTTCGTGTTCATAGACCTTAGAAGAATTATGACTCATAGCATTCAAAAAGGCATGGCTGCATGCGGACATGAAATAAATTCTAAGACACTTGTGACCCTTCATTCCAACTTCCTTGACTTTTAATTTCATTTACCAGAAGATATAACAAAACTGCCAGTGGCAATTTTATCAAAAATGAATGAGGATAAAAATGACAAAACCAAAAGTAGGGAATGAGAAGAAACGATACAAGGGCAATATAAGAGTTAATTCAACATGTGGATATAGTCAGAATGATATCAGTGTGTAGAGGACAACATTTTTTGTACAAACAACAATCAATGACTAAACATGTTTAAAGAGATACGTCTAATATCATCAGCAGACAGGGATATTATTATTGGCAGTTGCCTTGAAAAATATTTTGTAGACTATGTTGTAGAGAGACATTGGATGTCGCTGATAATCATCAAAAGTGGAAGTGACCTTTGCTATAAGACTTATTAATGTATTGTTTAGGTCCTTTGACAGAGTACCCTTTTATCTTGATTCTTAGGTAACTAACCACGCATCTTTACCAACTATATTCCAACATTTGTGAAAGGAACTGGAACTGGCTGGGAAGCTATCTAGACTAGGTGCTTTATCCGGATTTAGCTATGTGACAGAAAATTTTCTCTTCCACCGTGAAGGGGGCCAACAAAATTTTATTTTGATCCTCATTTATCAGGTTGGGAATATGTTCCAATATAGGAATTTTTGGAAGTATAGGACTACTGCTTCATTTATTTTCTCAGTTTCCTCTAAGAGCTCCCAGGATTCTAATTTTATGCTGGTTATTTTGTTTTGATTTCTTCAGGTTGTAGTTGAGTTATGAAAAATAATTGTGTGATTTTGTCTCTATCTTTTAGGCAAATTTCTCCGCTTTTGCTTCCAATATATCCCTTCTCTTGTCAAAATTTGTGTATTGGCCCATCAGCTCCTTTTCTTTTATATAGCTTTCTTTGTCCATACGTTTTAGAATCACTTCTTTGCCTAGGTTTTCCACGTTTTCTTCTAATGACTCCTTTTACTCAACGATGCTTTTGAAATGTTCTTGTTTCATTTCTTAAGACATATTTTTACATGTTGCAGCTTCTTTTGAAAGAGTAAACATTCTTGATTCATGTTAGGGATGACCTTCTACCCAAGAATTTTCAGCATTGGAAACAAATTCAGGTCTCTAATCCACATATTTGAACTTGAATGGGCACTTTTCAGAATTATGTTCCTCTTGTAGGAGAAGCTCAATCAAAAAATTATCAGAGCCTAGGACCGGGAGGATGTTGCATTTGCGTGATAGTAGAAGGGAGGCCCAATTTCCACTGCATAGAAAGAGGTCTAGTGTTTCAGCTTTATTGCTAAATCCTAGGCAGCAGTTGGTCCAAGTGAAGAGACCATCTCCTTCATTGTAAACTCCATAAAGTCAAGTTGGGGTCGGGTATTTTTCCTACCAACCCCTCTTTTGGCTAAATTCAAAATTGCGTTAAAATATCCACATTGGTGTTTTGGAAATGTTATACTTGAGGGGGTCGAAACTCAGTTCCAGTCCTTGATATAGAAGTGAACTCCATCCATGAGCTAGGGGCCTCCTTTCAAGATTTCTCTTATTCATTCTTGGGATTTGCACTCTATTTGGAGAAAGCTTTTGGTAGGTTTCAAATTTTCACTGTTTGCCTCCGATTGTCTTTGCACTATTTTTGAACTCAATCCCAAGCAAACCAAAGATTTGCCCATTTAAGGAAAAAAGTTGTGTGTTTCAAATGGGATTTCATTCTATCCAAATCATATTTGTAAGATTAAATTCTTCCAATTGCACTTTTATAGCTTCTGCCCTCCCAGTGGGATCCTGTTTGCCCCTATAGCCAAGGTAGGCAAATCCTTCCCTAATTTGTCTCAATTGTATCTTCATGTAGATAATGGAGACGTTTTTTATTCAATTGCGGTATTTTCTCTTTCGCCTTTGGTCTCTAGATCAAGCAAAATTTGGAAAAAAGGGTTTTGCTTGCTCCAGCCTTAGCAATGATATTGAAAATGTGATGCCCAGCAGAAATGCCCCATGTTTGCTCACTGTTGATGGATTCACCAAAATCCAATTTTGCCATGTCAATCTTTCCTCCTCTTTCTAAAATCTTCCCTCCTTTAATGTATTATTGTGCTGCATTCCTCCACTTTAGCATGCCTTTCTCCTTGTCTTTCCTTGTCTACTTTTTTCACGTCCATCCTCTTAGCTACTAAACCTCTAAAATCTTCTCTCCACTAATGTATTATTGTGCTGTGTTCCTCCACTTTAGCACGCCTTTCTCCTTGTCTTTCCTTGTCTACTTTTTTCACATCCATCCTCTTAGCTACTAAACCTCTAAGCATCTTTTTGGCATATAGAATTCTCAGGTTATTTTTTAAAGTCGATTTTATATGCTGAAAGGTCTGCCCAATGTACATAGCTTTTTATTGAGGTTGGTTACTACACATAGAATTTCATTTAAGAATTTTTTTGACAAAGCATCAAAACTAAAACCATACAAGGTAGGAGCAAGTAATCACAAAAAATGATCCCTTGAACAAGACAGAATCAGTATGGGCTTGGATATGGCATAAAAAAAGTACGAACAATTTGATAGTCCCAAAACTTTGGCTGACAACTCGTTTTATTCTTGGAAAATAATCTGATGGTCCCAAAACAAGGGGCCTCTCTTTTGTTTCCTTTTAGTACTAAAAATGAAGAGTCCTTTATACTTTATAGAGGTGGTTGCAAAGGGCTATTTCATGCAAATCAAAAGATTTTTCCAAGGTAAATCTTGTGTTCATTATAGGATTGTCTTGTTATTCTACTGAATTTTGTTTTAGATCCATGTGAGGGATGGCATTTAGGCCTTGTAATAATCTTTGTTTGAGAGGAAGCTTCACATAGGTAAATCAGTTTTTCAGGTACAAAAAATGGCAAACACTTCAAGGATGGAGATTGAGAAGCTCAACAAATAGAACTTTGGGCTTTGGAAGCTTGAGATGGGAAATCTTCTTGTAGATTAAATCAGTGGATTGTTGTGGTTGGTCAAAAGCTCACAGCAATGGCAGATGAAGACAAGGATAAACTTGAAAAGAAGACTAAACTCATTATCCATCCTTGCCTTTCAAGTACAATGTAGTTGATTGTTTCTAAAAAAGACACCACCCACAAGTTGTGGGAAAAGATAGTCATTATATCAAACCAAGTCTCTGGTGAACAAGCTCTTTCACATATGAAGGTAACAATGCAGGTGAAGTTTTCTTGGGAAACAATATGTCTCACAAGTTCATTGACTGTGGAAAGATCAAATTGATGATCAGAGATGGAGCAGTCAAAACTCCCTCTAGTGTTTTGTATAGCTAAAACTGTAATCTCTATCAATAAGATCTGCAAGTTTGCATGTTATCTTTAGCAAGGATAGTTGTACGATGGTCAAAGGAGCCATGGTGTTGGCAAAGGAAGTTCATTTTAGAACTTTATTCAGACTTGATGCTAGCACAATGAACGAATATAATAGTTCCATGGCCCTAAGACTGAGAACAATAAGTTGTCTGCTGAGAATACTATGTATGGCAAGGGAGAAACAGACACATTGGTGAGAAAGGTCTTAAAGCCTTGCAGTTAAAGGTCATGAGACACAGTTTCAGCCTCCTTCCTGTGTGTAAAGTTATTTCCTGGGTGCTCATTGAGTCACATAGTGGGGGTGCAGGGGTTTTACAAGTCATTGGGACATATAATTCTATAATTGTGGGAAGGCATGATTTATTGGTAAGATCCCTACTCCCTAGGGACATATGAACTTATCTTTTAGCATTACAGTAATGACTCTTTCACACTAATTAAGCAAACTTTAAGTCAATCAGAGCTAGATAATATTGGATTTTGAAGATCAAAAGAGTTCTCAACAAATTTTATGAGGGCTTAACTAAGATCATCACAAGCAAAAGATCTTGTGATGTCAACTGCTGTTCAACTGGAATGATTCCCTCTGAGGAAGGTGCTGTTACTTTTCTGAGCACTATTCCACCCTGTGGCCCTGGTTGCTTAAGTGGAGATCTAAAAAGAGAGCCCTGTGGTTTATCTGAAGCATCCTTTTAAAGTTTTCATCATCAGTTAAAAGTTTATTCATGAAAAAATATCATTACATTTTGAAATTAGATAACACAAAATAAAGTAATTTTTTAAAATATTACTAGTAAAAATATCAAAAAAATAAATGAATTCAATTGAAAGATTGCTAAATTTACTCTCAGAAACAAAAAAACAACATTGTTTTTTTAAATAATTGCTCTAAAAATTCCAACAAATAATAATTCTACTTATCAAAACAATAATATAAAATGTTCTCATTATTTTGGACATTACTGACTTTCAAAAAAATATTACCTACTCACCAACAATTTCTCAGCAAATATATATTTTTAACTAATCAAGAGTTACTGAAGCTTATGAGTGCCTATTCAGGTGTCCATTACACATTCAGGAATTCTCAGAAAATATATTTTTTACTAATCGAGAGTTACTGAAGCTTATGAGTGCCTATTCAGGTGTCCATTACACATTCAGGTGTGATTGGTAATAAAGACTTGTTGTCGATATTACCAGGGCTTATCGTTTGGCAAGAAACTACTAGTAGTGGCCCAGCCTAAGCACCAAATAACTGAATCCAAGCTCAAAAACAGTCAAAGATCCAAGGTAGCAGCACGTAAGCAAATACCCCGGAGGCCCGATGGTCTCTCAATGCTAATCCACTTGAATGCTCCTCCTGTCTCAATTGGAGGTGCAAGTGTACCAAATGTCTGACCTTCAATGGTCAAAAAGATGTTATGGCCAACCCCTATAGCGAATACAATACCGTAAGGCTCCTCCATTGGAAGAGGCCCTACAATGTTCAATTTGTTAGTGTTTTATAGCGTCGGGAGGTAATTCCCTAAGAGAAATTAATCAAGGCAAGTCGGCCTTTCTCTTTGTAAAACAAATATTATTCCTTCTAGGTCGGCCCTAGAAGAGAGGTCACCTAGCTTGCTATATAAAGGAGAAGGTGTCTCCACATTAAGCATAAAATTAATCTATTCCAAGTTCAAATTCTTTCAGCAGCAGGTCTACTTTCAAGAGCAGCAGATTCGCTTCAGGAGAAGTGGTATTATTTTGTGTATTCAAGGAAATCACACTATCTTCAAGTGCAGATTCATTGTATGAGATTCAGCCTTTTCCAGAGCCTGATTTTGTGTGCAATTTCTGCACTTATTCTTTTGATTTATAAGAGAATATTTTACTGGGTTTTTTCTCCCTCGAGTAGGAGGGTTTTCCCAGGATAAAATACTGTGTTATTGTTCTATGTATTGTATTTTCTGCTTATCTGCATTTCTGATCGTAAAATTACCATGGTATCAAAGCGGGTTTAGAAAAAATCTGATCAGATTTGGATAAATAATACTTGTGCCAGCATTTATTCGTCTGATTCCTGCAAACATATAGAGAATTTTGTGTCCTCACAGAGCAATTGATTCAAATGCTTGAATTCAGAGGTGTAGTGGAGTGAGCTCATGGACAGCGCCACAATCTTAATTTTATTGTGCTTAAATTTCATTCAAGAATTCGATGCCTAGAGAAGGATACAAGTTGAAGAGCCACGATAAAAGATAAAGATGTGTACTGAAGATAAAAGATAAAATTCTGGCTGCTTAGATGTTTAATATGATTCAATCTGGAAGTGAATTGGAAGCCGTGTGAGATAGCTGGCAATTAATGGTGAATCGGATATGAAGGTTGCAGGATGAGCATCGTCTTATGAATCAAGGTACAGGGCTGCACAAAGTTTTGTTTTGTTTGAATTACAAAATCTAGGCAGATTATACATGTTGAGATTTGATAAATTCGATGAATAAGGGAGGATGTGATGCATAGAAGGTAGCGACAAGATAGTACAAAGGGGGGAGTATACAGAAATACAGAGGAGATAGAACAAGTGTGGGCTAAGATAATGTGCAGAAGCTGGAACTTAGGAGGTGGCATGAGGAATGTGAAAAGTTAGCTTGACAGAGAGATGAAAGTTTGGAAAGAAGAGAGGCAACGGAATTGCCTGTGATTGTAATCTTTGCGTTTCATGAAATCTGAAATAAATGAAAGCTTGAGAGAAATCCTTTATATGCAGATAAGATGGTTCTCTTGCGCCCAGTCCAGTTTCTATTTGCGGATCATTATAGATACATTACAAAAGCACTGTACAGAAGCAGAGGTGCTTGCTGAAGATGTCTGTGGAGTACAGAATTGCCATTTTAGTACAATACCTTCAGAATTATATTCAAATATTTTCAAGTTTCTCTCTCCTGCAGATCTGGTTAATTGTTCACTGGCTGGTGCAACGTATTCAATCAATGACTTTTGCCAAAGTAATTCACCAGGAGATTGGATGGTTTGATGACAATGAAAATTCAAGTGGTGCAATAAGTGCAAGATTATCAACAAATGCTGCAGATGTGCATAGCCTGGTGGGAGATGCATTATCACTTGTTGTTCAAAATATAGCAACCATCATTGCTAGGATCATCATATCTATTACAGCCAACTGGCAGCTAGCACTGTTGATACTGGCTTTAATACCTCTTCTAGGTCTTGAAGGCTATGTGCAAGTGAAGTTTATGCAGGGTTTCACTGCTGATGCAAAGGTGGTTTATGAGGAAGCTAGTCAAGTGGCAAATGATGCTGTTGGAAGCACCTGGACTGTTGCCTCCTGTGCAGAGGATAAGGTTATCAATCTATATAATGAAAAATGTGCTACTCCCATGAAAAGTGGAGTCAAGCAAGGAATTATAGCAAGATATGGTTGTCGGGAGGAGAAAAATGGTTGCAATTGAATCAACAAAGATAAGTTCTATTCCTTCAATTGTTCTATCTAATGATATTTGCCAGATGACTACATGCTTCATCTGTATCAGGGTAGTTTGATTTTATGAACTATTATTAATCTCTTTCAAAATGGAGGATGGATCGAGGAGCAAAAAAATAAAATATGTTGGATTATTTGAAGATATATATTGAAGACCTCATTATTTGAGGTGATGATTCTTGGAGATTAGTCAGTGAGGAGAAGGCTCGTATGGATATGAATTCATCCCTCAATTACACTCTTTCCATTCAGCGGGAGTTAGATTCTGAGAATTCAAGGCACGAGTTGAGATCATGTCCGGGAAAAAAATTAAGGTTTTGAGATCAGTCAATGGAGGGGAGTTCACTTCCAGAGGATTTTTGTAATCTTTGTATTGAGAGGGAGTTCTGTGTCCTATGACTCAAAGAACTAAAGTGACTCACTGAGAAGAAGTGAAGATGTCAGCTAAGTGGGTTGCAGTGTTGCAAGGTCAAGTTTTTGGAAGGCCTCTTCAGCTGCAGAGAACGGAATTGCACAAGGCAGTCAACCTTGTTTTGACATTGGTAGCACTGCAAACCTATTCAAAATAGGGTGATCTAGGATGAGATCGAGGAGGTCTAAGTCTTGGACTCTCGCAAGTCAGTAGTGTCAGAAGTGTGTGTTGGAAACCGTTCCTCTAAGGCAAGCATTGCAAGCAATCTTGGACGAGGAGGTCAGGAGGTTGATGTAGGTACTTGGAGCTCCAGAGGGAGTCACATCATCATTAAGATTTCTTGTAGTGTATATTTATCTGAGACGAAGAAATATGAGGTGAAAGCCTTTGTAGTGTATATTTCTTTGAGACGGAGAAATATGAGGTGAAAGCCCTTGTAGTGTATATTTCTCTAAGACGGAGAAATATGAGGTGAGAGCCTTTGTAGTGTATATTTCTCTGAGATAGAGAAATATGAGGTGAAAGCCCTTGTACAAGATCACATCTCTGAGATTGAGTTGTGTTTTCCACAATTGGGTGTAGCCATTGTGGACGTCATGTTGAGAGACTCCATGATGAGGATATTTGAGAATACCTCCCTAGCTAAGAGGGAGTGTTAGTGTTTTATAGCGTAGGGAGGTATTTCTCTAAGAGAAATTAATCAAAGGCAAGTCGGCCTTTCTCCTTGTAAAACAAATATTATTCCTTCTAGGTCGGCCCTAGAAGAGAAGTCACCTAGCTTGCTATATAAAGGAGAAGGTGTCTCCACATTAAGCATAAAATTAATCTATTCCAAGTTCGAATTCCTTCAACAGCAGGTCTACTTTCAAGAGCAACAGATTCGCTTTAGGAGAAGTGGTATTATTTTGTGTATTCAAAGAAATCGCAATATCTTCAAGTGCAGATTCATTGTATGAGATTCAGCCTTTTCCAGGGCCTGATTTTGTGTGCAATTTCTGCACTTATTCTTCTGATTTATAAGAGAATATTTTGCTGGGTTTTTTCTCCCTCGAGTAGGAGGGTTTTCCTAGGGTAAAATATTGTGTTATTGTTCTATGTGTTGTATTTTCTGCTTATCTGCATTTCTGATCGTAAAATTAACACAATTTATCTTGGCTACAATCATATTCAATCAAACCCCTAGAAGAAAAGAAATACAAGCGCCCAAATGCACTTGTGAATCCCCAACTGTTGAATCTATCCTGCATAGTTTTCCAGCTTCTCATGTGGGAATCATAAACCTCAAAGTTGGGGCCAGATGGTTTGCCATTACATAAAACTTGCCGTCAGCAAAAGCACCTCTAAAGTACACCATGTAGGTGTTCATGTCAGGGAGAAGATCCCACCTGTCCTCCTCCACATTGTAAACTGATGCACTGACGACCGGCTTACCAAGCCTGTTATACCCTCCACCAACGTAAATCACCGACGTCCTCATCCACTGCGGAGGCAAATTAATGATCAGAGATGGGGCAGTCAAAACTCCCTCTAGTTTTTTGTATAGCTAAAACTGTAATCTCTATCAATAAGATCTGCAAGTTTGCATGTTATCTTTAGCAAGGATAGTTGTACGATGGTCAAAGGAGCCATGGTGTTGGCAAAGGAAGTTCATTTTAGAACTTTACTTAGACTTGCTGCTAGCACAATGAGCGAATATAATAGTTCCATGGTCCTGAGACTCAGAACAATAAGTTGTTTGCTGAGAATACTATGTATGGCAAGGGAGAATCAGACACATTGGTGAGAAAGGTCTTAGAGCCTTGCAGTAAAAGGTCATGAGACACAGTTTCAGCCTCCTTCCTGCAGGTTAAGTTATTTCCTGGGTGCTCATTGAGTCACATGGTGGAGATGCAGGGGTCTTACAAGTCATTGGGGCAAATAATTCTACAATGGTGGGAGGGCATCATTTATTGGAAAGGTTCCTACTCCCTAGGGACAGATGAACTTATCTTTCAGCATTACAGTAATGACTCTTTCATGGTAATTAAGCAAACTTTTAGTCAATCAGACCTAGATAATATTGGATTTTGAAGATCAAAAGAATTCTCAACAAATTTAATGACGGCTTAACTAAGATCATTAAAAGCAAAAAATCTTGTGATGTCAACTGCTGTTCAACTGGGATGATTCCCTCTGAGGAAGGTGCTGTTATTTTTCTGAGCACTAATCCACCCTGTGGCCCTAGTTGCTTAAGTGGAGATCTAAAAAGAGAGCCCTGTGGTTTATCTGAAGCATCCTTTTAAAGTTTTCATCATCAGTTAAAAGTTTACTCATGAAAAAATATCATTACATTTTGAAATTAGATAACACAAAATAAAATAATTTTTAAAAATATTACCAGTAAAAATATCAAAATAAAATAAAAATGAATTCAATTGAAAGATTGCTAAATTTACTCTCAGAAACAAAAAAAAAAAACATTGGTTTTTTTAAAATACTTGCTCTAAAAATTCCAACCAATAAAATAAATGTTCTCATTATTTTGGACTTTACTGACTTTCAAAAACATATAACCTACTCACCAACAAATTCTCAGCAAATATATTTTTTTTACTAATTGACAGTTACCGAAGCTTATGAGTGACATGGCTTACTGTTTGGCAAGAAATTACTAAAGCACCAATTAACTGAATCCAAGGCTCAAATACAGTCAAAGATCCAGGGTAGCAGCACTAAACCGAAAACGCTTGAGGCCCGCTGGATTCTCAATGCTAATCCACTTGAAGGTCTCACTTGGAGGTGCAAGCGTACCAAATGTCCCACCTTGAATGCGATCCAATGTGCCCAGAATAATGTCATGGCCAACCTCTATAACGAAATCAATGTAACACCTCTCCATTGGAAGAAGCCCTACAATGTTCAATTTATCTTGGCTACAATCATATTCGATCAATTCCCTAGGAGAACAGAAATACAAGCGCCCAAATGCACTTATGAAATGCCAATTGTCGAATCTACTCTCCATAGTTTTCCAGCTTCTCGTGTGGGAATCAAAAACCTCAAAGCTGGGCACTGAAGGGTTGCCGATTACATAGAACTTGCCGTCAGCAAAAGCACCTTTAAAGTACCACTTCCCCTCCATGCAGATGTTCATGTCGGGGAGAAGATCCCATCTGTCCTCCTCCATATTGTAAACTGATGCCGTGACGACCGTCTCATGAAGCTCGTTAAACCCTCCACCAACGTAAATCAGTCCGCCGTCCTTCTCTCCTTGACTATACAAATGCGTTGCTCGGAAATCTTTAATTTTTTTCTTTCCTCATAAAACTGGGGGCTGTTCAATACGGCGTTCCAGCTTTTGCACACACACCTGAGGTTGTGTTGAGAATTCAACTCCACCCTCACCAGGCATTCCCGCCCAATTTCATCAGGAAGCGAAGGAAACAGGAATCCCATTGCAATTACCCCAACACAACAAACGTTGTATGTTAGTCGAAATTTGCGCTTTTTAGGAATTATAGCAGATGAGGGTCTAATCTGAAATTGCTTCCTTTTTTCTTAATGAATATTTTTTATTTAATTTTGTATTAATAAAATAAAAATAAAAATAGGTGAATTAAATCAAAATTTATATATATAAATATTTTAAATATTAAATATAACTAGCATATCTATATTTAGAAAAATCTGTGTAAATTTAAAAAACCATCTTTTATCTATTATAATTTTCTTGTAAACAACTCTTGTTTTGAACTTTACTGGATTTCACTAATTCTATTTTTAGATAGTCAATAAATTTCACTAATGCAATAAACTAATTTCTTTAATGCATTTACTAGATTAAATAACATGTTGCAATATATTTATTGTATTAATCAAATATAGCAATCTCATGTTCAAATATTCAAAGGGGAAATTGATGAATAGACATAAGTATATTAATGTGAATACAATAAAAAACAATTAAATCTCAAATTTAAATAGATCTGTCAAATTCAACATGAAAATAATTAACCTATCTATCTATACAACACAAATAATTGACCACATAAATAATCGTTTAGCTTTGCATCCCATTAATATTGAAGATCAAATCAAAGAGATCATAATCATACTAATTTAAATAATAGACATTAAGAACCACAACAAAGAGTATTGAGCAATTACTCTTGCTTGTCAATCCCCTTTCACCCGTGGCTTGCGAATCTCCATAGCTTTCTCCTCAGAATGGGGGCAAGTTGCCCAAATCCAAAGACAACTGAACACAATGTTAATAAAGTGAATTAATCAGTATTAATAAAGTGAATTAATTAGAAATTATAGCCTATAGTTGCTCAAGAGCAACAAAAAAAAATCAAGAAAATTAGTCTAAAGATATTAAAAAACAAATATACAATGTTATCACTCTATGAATTCTAACAAAACAAAAATCACCGTATTAATATAAAATAAAAGATTAAAATAAATTCTAACAATATAAAAAATTGTCAAGCCCTAATAGAGAAATAGTAATGAAAGAGAAAAAATAGAAATCCTAATAAAGAAAAAGAAGAATCCTTAACCATAAGCAATGCTAATTCTAACTCTTAATGTAACCTTAATTCTAATTCTTATTTTATTATGACCTTGACACTAAACGTAACCCTAATTATAATTATAAGCCTAACCCTAATTTTAAACCTACCTCTACCCCTAACATTAACCATAGTTATAACTATAATTTTAACTCCACTTGTAACTCTAATTCTAATCCTAAACTTAAGCTTCACCCTTACCCTAACCCTGAACTTAATTCTAACCCTAATTATAATTCTAATGAATTTAGAATTATAATAGTCCTAACCCTGAGTCTACTAGAACCCTAACCCTAATTGAATGTTAATTCAAATCTTACTCTAATTAAATCATAACCCTAAATATAACCATAAGCAAATCTCTAACCTAACCTTAATTAAACCTTAACCTAGTCTTAACTGTAAACCTAACTGAAACATAATCTTAACCCTAAGTTTACTAATGTTGCATCACATGATTTGTTGTTTTTTAGATCTAAGGAATACATTTCATTCAATTATAAGTACTAAGATCAACACTAACAAATTTAAATTCACAACTATTAGTGTTATATTATATTGTTTGTAGGCCTAATGCCTCTTTATATATTCTTTAATTATTCTTCAATTGTTCTTATTAGAATTTATTGTTTTCTATTTGTTTTTTTATTAGTAGACTTTTGTTAACTTATGCTTTGTCTCTATTGAGCCTATGTTGGATAAAAAGCCTCAACTATTCTCTATGCTATTATTTTATCTATTGAATTTATTAAAATATTATAAGACCCTTTCAAAACATTTTCTTAAATATTGATGTGTAGTCTATATATATTCATTACTTATTTGATAGTAGATATCAATTCAAAATTTATAATAAATATTATTTTATTATTAAAATAATATTTGATAAATAAAATATTCAATCTATATTATATTATTTAAACTGTTCTTTAAGAAATAAATTGATAAAAAAAGCTTTAAAAATATATATCTATATATATATATATTCTTGTTTCATTTAAAAAAATATTTACAAAGAGATAAGGCAATCATACATTTGATTAATTTCATATGTAAAAAATATTCAACTATCATTTTTCTTCTAGGAATTTAAAAAATATATCTAATACATTTGAAAAAAAAACTAAAAATATAGAAAATAGAATAAATATTTATACCTGGCTTTTTGCCTTTGCATAGCTTCATTGAAAATGACATGCAGGTGGAAGTAATTTATGTTTTTATTTTTTATTATATAGCATCAATAAAATAATAAATTATACATAAATATTAAAATAGTAATTTTTTTAAAAATTGTTATGTAATATGAAGTGTTTTTCCTACTCTTTGATAAAATATTTTTAAATCTAAACTAAAATAATATAATACATTGAAAACTAAAAAATAGACTTAATACATTTTATATTTTTATAATACATTGAAAAGAATGTATAAAATGAAAAAAGTTTTAAAAAATATTTTATATTTAAAATTTAAGAACAATGTTAAGTAGTGATAATTTTCACCGTTTTTATATATATTATTAAGTAATATATGTATACTAGTTTAACTTCATATGGATTGTTGAAATGCTTTTATTTATTCATTGAGGACAAGAATTCAATTAATTTAATTTAGAAAATTAGAATATATTTTAATTTTAGAATATGAGATAATATGTGTGCAAACAAAAAACAAATAGAATACAAAGGTTGATTTTTTTATTAGATTGTAGTTATTATTATTTTAGAATTGTAATTAGTAAGGTTGAATTATTTTAAAAGAAGTAATTAGTTGAGTTATATAATCAATTTCATATGTAAATAGATCTATTTAATTTAAATTAAAAAATATTCTTCTAAGATATATTTAATGAAAAATGTAGAAAGATTTGTACATACAAACAAATATTCAACTATCATATCTCTTCTAGAAGTTTAAAAAATATATTCATAAACATTAAAAGAAAAGAAGAAGAAATGCATTTGAAAAAATAAAACTAAAAAGAAGGATAATAGAATAATCTTAATAGGTAGTTTTTTTTGCCTTTGCATAACTCTAATTTTTTCTCTAAGAATTTAAAACTAAAAATATAGAAAATAGAATAATTCTTTATATGCGGCTTTTTGTCTTTAGATAGATTTAGTTTGTTTTTAGTAACTAATTGTTTTTAGTATTTAACTTAATATCCTAATTACAACCCTAATCTTAACTATAATGTTAATTCTAGTTTTAACCCTAACTCTTATTTTAATGTTATTCATAATCTTGTTAATAACACTAACCCTAATTCTTATGACAACCTTAATTCTTACTATAACCCTAATTAAACCCTACTCTATCCTTAAATAAACCCTAACCCTATTCCTAATAAAATCCTAACCCTAAATGATCTAAAACCCTAACTATAACCCTGACTAAATCATAAACCTAACTAAACCCTAACCTCTATTGAACTATAACCCTAATTAAACCCTACCCCTAATTTATTCATTATCCTAACCCTAACCCTTATCCTAATTATAAACCTAATTGTAATTATAACACTAATTTTAATTCTACCCTTAACCATAATTCTAATCCTATTTGTAATTCTAATTCTAATACTAATCCTAATTCAAATGACAACCCTAATTCTTACTATAACCCTAACCTTAATTAAACCATAACCCTAACCTAAACTTAACTTAAATATAAATGAATACTAAGCCTAATTGAATGGTAATAATAACCCTAATTAAACCTTAAGCCTAATTGAACATAACCCTAACCCTAATCTTAGGTGAACACTAACCCTAATTGAACTCTAACCTAAACCTTAAGAAAACTAAAACCTTAATTAAATAGTAATCCTAACCCTTATTAAACCCTAACCTAAAACCTAACTATAACCCTAATTCTAACCTTGACCCTTTTTAACCCTAATATGAATTGAAGCTTAACTCTAATTATAATTGAAAACACTAACCCTATACGCTAAACCTTAACCCAAATTGAACCTTAACCTTAATTCTAAACCCTAAATTTGAATTGAATCCAAACCCCAACCTTGATTACATCCTAACCTAACCCTAACCCTAACCATAATTAAACCCTAATTGTAACCCTAAGTTTTATCTTAGAACCCTAACCCTAACCCTAATTGAACCCTAAGCCTAACCCTAATTAAATCCTAATTGTAACCTTGTGTTTTATTTTAAAACCCTAAACCTAACATTTACTAAACCCTAGTTCCCTCATTGTAATTGAACACTAACCCTAATTGAAGGATAATCCTAAACTTGATTGAACTCTAACCCTAACCTTAACCCTAATCTTTATCTTAGAATCCTAACCCTTACTAAACCCTAACCCAAATTGAACCCTAAATGTAACTGTAACTAAAGACTAACCCTAGTCCTAGTTAAATTATAACCCTAATTTAATTGTAAGTCTAATTGAATTGTAACCCTAATTTTAACACTAATTAAACCACAATTCTAACCCTTGGACTAATTGAACATAAACCCTAATTATAACCCTAATTGAATTATATCCCTAACCCTAACCCTAACCCTAATTGAGAAATAATCCCAATATAATCATAACCCTTACCTTTATTAAACCCTAACCCTAATTAGACCCTATTGTTAAGGTTAAATTAATGTTAGGTTTATGGTTCAATTAGGGTTCTAGGATAAAGTTTAAGGTTAGCATTAAGATTAGGGTCATTAATGTCTTAGTTTATAAATTGGGCATTAATGATAAACATTTTAAACAAAAATGAATATTTTGATGTATATTTCTAATTCTATGTGAAACTAAGTATTATGAGGGTTAGAATATCTTAATATTAATTTATAAATTTAACACTAAAGATAAATATTTATTTAAAAAATAAATATTTTAAACAAAAATAAGGATTTTAATCTAAAACTATATTTCCATGTGAAATTAAACATTATTAGGGTTAAAATTATTAATGTCTTAAAATTCTAATTCTAATATTAATCCTAATTCAAATGGAAACCCTAATTCTAACTATAACCCTAACCTTAATTAAACCATAACCCTAACCTAAACTTAACTTAAATATAAATGAATACTAAGCCTAATTGAATGATAATAATAACCCTAATTATTAAACCTTAAGCCTAATTGAACATAACCCTAACCCTAATCTTAGGTGAACACTAACCCTAATTGAACTCTAACCTAAACCTTAAGAAAACTAAAACCTTAATTAAATAATAATCCTAACCCTTATTAAACCCTAACCTAAAACCTAACTATAACCCTAATCCTAACCTTGACCCTTTTTAACCTTAATCTGAATTGAAGCTTAACTCTAATTGTAATTGAAAACACTAACCTTATACGCTAAACCTTAACCCAAATTGAACCTTAACCTTAACTCTAAACCCTAAATCTGAATTGAATCCAAACCCCAACCTTGATTAAATCCTAACCTAACCCTAACCCTAACCCTAATTGTAACCCTAAGTTTTATCTTAGAACCCTAACCCTAACCCTAATTGAACCCTAAGCCTAAGCCTAACCCTAATTAAATCCTAATTGTAACCCTGTGTTTTATTTTAAAACCCTATACCTAACATTTACTGAACCCTAACCCTTATTGTAATTGAACACTAACCCTAATTGAAGGATAATCCTAAACCTGATTGAACTCTAACCCCAACCTTAACCCTAAGCTTTATCTTAGAATCCTAACCCTTACTAAACCCTAACCCAAATTGAACCCTAAATGTAACTATAACTAAAGACTAACCCTAGTCCTAGTTAAGTTATAACCCTAATTTAATTGTAAGTCTAATTGAATTGTAACCCTAATTTTAACACTAATTGAACCACAATTCTAACCCTTGGACTAATTGAACATAAACCCTAATTGTAACCCTAATTGAGAAATAATCCTAATATAATCATAACCCTTACCTTAATTAAACCCTAACCCTAATTAGACCCTATTGTTAAGGTTAAATTAATGCTAGGCTTATGGTTCAATTAGGGGTCTAGGATAAAGTTTAGGGTTAGCATTAAGATTAGGGTTATTAATGTCTTAGTTTATAAATTAGGTGTTAATGATAAATATTTTAAACAAAAATGAATATTTTGATGTATATTTCTAATTCTATGTGAAACTAAGTATTATGAGGGTTAGAATATCTTAATATTAATTTATAAATTTAACACTAAAGATAAATATTTATTTAAAAAATAAATATTTTAAACAAAAATAAAGATTTTAATCTAAAACTATATTTCCATGTGAAATTAAACATTATTAGGGTTAAAATTATTAATGTCTTAATATTACTTTAACCCTAACCACAAATGAACCCTAACCCTAATCCCAAGCTTTAGTTAAGAACGTCAACCATAACTCTCACCCTGATTGAACACTAGCCCTAACTTTATCCCTCATTAAACCCTAACCCTAACCCTAACCCTAATTGAACCCTAGCCTTAACCTAACCCTAACCTTTAATGAACACATACCCTAATAAAAACCAAATTGAATCCTATTTGAATCCTAACCCTTAATGAACACTTACCCTAATTAAAAACTAATACAACTAAACCCTAATCCTAACCTTAATATTAATTAAGCCCTACCCTAATCCTTATTGGACCCTAACCATAATCTAATTGCAATATTAATCCTAACCATAATCCTAATACTAACACTAACCCTAACTCTAATCTTAATTGAACCCTAGTCCTAACCCTAATTGAACCCTAATTGCTACCTTAATTAAACCCTAATACTAATTAAATCAATAATATTAAGATGTGTCACTATCAAACACTTTCCCTTAATATTATATATTTAGATGCGCTTCTATATAAAAATAGACAATTAATTAAATTTTGTGGAGATAATCATAAATATTGTTATTATTATTTTATTGATATTTATTTAAATAATATAATGGATGAATTGTTTTGACTAATGCAACTCAATATTATGATTTGAATGGGTCCCCATAATTTATTATAAATGTTATAATGTCAATATTGGTACTATTATAATTCTATTGTAATTCTTTTGTAGTTTTGAAGTTATTGGATTTTCAAAAAATAATAATTTAGATTAAACTCTTGTGAAAGCAAGCACTCCTAATTAAATGGTAATATTTTAATCTAATTAACATTAGGTGGTGAAGTGTCCAATTAAGTTCAACATAAAGTGAGAATTAAAAGAGAGAAATTAATTGTATTATAAATTCGACTCTTCTATATATAAAAACAACTTTTTTATTCTTTTTTTCTTTCCACCCAAATCAATTCATTTTCAAAAATTATATTAAATTCTAACTTCAAAAAAATCATAAAATATTTTACATATTTTAGTTTTTTATTTAATTTTAGTTAATATATGTTTGCAAAAGAAATACATCTCTACTTTTTCTATTTTGGATTCAATTAATTTGTATTATTCTTTAAATTTGCATAATAAATAAATAAAAAATCAAATCACCACAATATCTTGAAAACTTAAATTTCATTCTAAAATTAAATTAAATTCTAATATCTAAAAAACATATAATATTTATTATTTAGTTGATTAATATTTAATAAATTATAGTGATTATCTAATACAAATGAATTAAATAAAATTACATATTCATTTTAAAATAATTTAACAATTACTAATTTAAATATAAAAGAAACCTTTCTTTTTTATTTTTTCATTTCTTTTGCATGCAAATCATTTCACTTTCTAAAATTAAACTAAATTATATTTTTAGAAAAGTCCTAAAATATTTTTAATAACAAAAAGTTTTGATTTATATTGTTTTAATACGTTGGTAGGGGAAATAAATATCTATTTCTAGATTTTTTAGTTCAATTGAATTGTGTATTGATCTTTGAATTTGAATGATTAATTAATCAAATCAGAAGACTATTTTCAAAAAAAAAAAAAAAGATGATCATTCCATTGACATTCATATATTAACCTCTTATCCATAAAATTATTCCTTTATCCTTACAATTAAAAAGCAAGACCAAGAACATTCATATATTTTAATTGTAATCTACATTATATCAATTAAAAAAAACACACTAAACAAATTCTCATTAACCATACAAAAGTAAATTTACAAACTATAAAATTTAATATTATGTAATATTATCTAATATTTTAAAGCCCAACATCGGTGCAACAAAAATAAAGCACTAACCAAGTTCTCATTAGAATTTTTTTCTCTCAAGTTAGGATTATTGACGTTGGAAGAGTTGGGGCAGCTAAAATCTTTCTGGATCGATTTTTGTGTGCACCAGAAATGATGATATGGATGCACATATAAATATTATTATAATTTCACTTTGATATTCCAGTCAAGATTTTTTACAAATATCATATGTATTCCGAAATATCTGGTCGTCCGCTCGAGGAAAGGAAAAATGTTGCATCTAAACTTCAGAAAGCTAAAGAGGGAAAATTTGGATCTCCTAATTGTGGGCAAAATGGAAAATATCATTTGTGAGAGGGTGTCATTAATACAACATAAGCAGTTGTAGGTAAACCTCTGGAACTTCATGGGACATACTCACAAACGAATGAGACCTCCATTCACTATATTCACCATCATTGGATATGAGACGTAGGGATAGATCAAAATCAAAAGGCATTGTGTGCCCACTCTCTTGCACCAATATGTTCTTCGCCTTAATATCTCTGTATATTATTCCTTTCTCATGCAAATACTCCAACAGTACAACTACCTCTATCGCGTAGAACCTACACATCCATGCATACAAAAGCTTTAAACCTTAAAAAATTGCATATCTAAGAAACCTCAAAAGCCTGTATTCTATCCTAATATAAATAAAATCTATACATTACACAACAATAAAGAATTAAAAAATGTATGGAAGAGATCAGTGGGGAGGGGCATTCGAGACCCATACGAACATTGCTACAGATGACTATTAGGGCAAACCAAAAGTGGACAGCAGGGCGCTGTCGAGGTAGCTAGAAGAGACACAACACAGTTGGCTATTGGGGTCAGGCAAGAAGAAAAATACAATATATGTGGATCTTGGGTGCATGGTGGTGAGCCACAAGGTCTTGAAATGGATCCTCTACATCTTTGCTTGGGTTTCCATCGTTACCGATGTTGCCATTGTCATTGCCAATGCACTGTCCAAGCACAGAGATAGAAGACCACATCTTGGCTGGAGTAATGTGCATTATATAAAAGGGATATACATTCTCATGTGAAATTGAATAGGCACCACTTACAACCGTTCCAAAATTAAAACGCCAGCGAAGACCACTCTTTCCATAATGTCCACATTCGGCTTGCATGTGTTGTACCGTCAACCTGATGCGAATGAATTCCACCTGCACGTCAATTTTTATCTGACGAGTTTTTTTTTACACGGGCTGGTGGTTGTCACTGTAGGAAGCCTCTCAGCTTAATTATTATTCTAAAATCTTAAATATATCTATCAAAGAGATAATCTTGAAGATATATTTGATTATGTGAAATAAAATTAAATAAATAAAATAATTTTAAAACATAATAAAATTTTAAATAATTAAAATAAGTTTCTTATATATAATTTTTTTTTAATTGTTTAAAATGTTCTAAAATTAATTTTGACAAATAAAAAGTTTATTTTAATTATAAAGAATTATTTTATTTTTCATTATCATGGAGTAATTGTTATACCATCTTGTTTCTTATTAAGGTAAGGCTTTTAGGGATCTTAAATCATTTAACAAAATGCAGGCTTAATAGAAGTCAAAGATAAACATCTACAATCAAATGACATAAATCCAAATATTCAATTATTTTAAATAATTGTAATGGGTTTTGGTTAATTAGTTATTAAAGATTGTATTTTAAACTTCATTTTTCTATTTTTATTAACAAATATTTATTTATTTCTAAATAAAGATGTAAATTTTTTAATTTAAATTATATTAAAAATTAATTATTAAGAATTAGATTTGCTACAACATTTTAGACTTTATTATGATTGACTATAAAAACAAAATAATAATTGTGGTGTTTTTAGAACCATCTTTTTTCTACAAATCCTATGGTATGAACAATAACTATTAAACTCATTCTTACAATATTTGCTTACATTATTTGATGTAGACATTTCAACCTATTTCCTACCTCATTCTCAACCAAAGCTTTCTATTTCTTAAATGTATCAAAGACATTAGATTTTATGTGAATGAAATAATCATAAGTTTTTCTAGTGGCATCATTAATAAAAGTAACATAATAATAAAAGCAACCAAGAGATAATACTTGAGCCCTTCACATAAATCCAAATCAACTGCTTTAAATCTAGCAATAAATTTCTTGACTAGAGAATCCTCATCCCCTTCTCACTCATGTGTCCAAGCCTATGGTGCCAAAATGTTGTATATGTTCATGTAGAAGCTAAGGCAATAGATAAGGATTACCAGGACATAAATACAATGTACCTATCTTTTCTCTCTTTTTTTTTCTATTAGCAATGATCCTTTAATGACCTTCCATGAATTATCTATAATTGTAATATAGAACCTTCACTTCTCAGTTATCTTGTTGAAATTAGATTCATTTTCAAATCAAGAGCATGCATCACCTCTTTTAGCAACCATTGTTTTTATTTTTTATTTTTATGTATATCTTACTCTTTCCAACAATTTTACATAGTTCAGCATCACCTAAATATACTTGTCCAAAATCACCTTGAACATAGTCTAAAAAATATTTCCTATGGGGTGTGGAATGAAATGAAGCTCTTGATTATAACACCTAAGAAGATCAAAAATATTAAGTAATGAAAAGATTAAAGCATCTTGCAACACATCACCTGCTAAATTTGCTTCCTTATTATTTTCTTGTTGTCCATCTCCTTGGTTTCCCTTTAATAACCAACATTCTTTCTTTAGGTGTATTTTCTTATCGTGTCTTCCTTTGGATTTGGATATGCCCTTCTTAGACTTCCCATAATTTCCTACGCTCTCTCCTCTCTCTCTTTGTCTTCCCCTATTCTCCATAGTCAAATCATTACTTGATGTCTCAATTGTACTTTTCTGTCACATTTCCTCACTAAAGATAACACCAACAACATCATCATACTTTAAAGTGTTTGAACCTGTTAGAATTGTAATTTAAAAAAAAAAAAAAAAATCTCATTGGCCATTCATGCTCATTAGTTTCCCAAGGAGTCCATACTACAAGTATAAAATTTTCTTCACATAACATACTCACCAAGGTCCAGGTCGATTATTATCATATGGTCCCATAAAATTTACCTAACCTTGAATATTTAATATATGAAGCATATCGGTATAAGATAATGCAGGTCTCATCGATACTAATGCACATCTCCTTCAGTATATCGACAAGAAGTCAGTAGTTTCATACCGATGAGGATACATGTTGGGAAAACACAAGTTCAAAGTTTCTATCGGCAAGACAATGGTTATCGACATGACGATGTGAGGTCATATCGAGCTTATATACATCTCACCGCTTGGAGCACAAGAAAATCTATTGGCTAGACTAGAGTCATCGGGGTGAGGTTCCAAAAGACAGCTCGAGACATTCGTCGGTCTTGTCGATAGAGCAAAGGAGGATTCAGTCGATGAGACAATGTTATCGGGAAGAGTTTGAGGAGTCTTGCCAACTTTCTGTGGTATACTGATAGGATTGGACATGACAACATGTCTGGAAAAAAGAATTGTCAGAGGGACAATGTTTGTGGTCTCATCGAGGAAGGAAATATATCGGTGAGATAAACCTCAGTGGGGAGAGATAGGAAGGTCACAGCGAGTATAATTCCATTGGCAGGATAATCATTGTGTCTCAGCGATTTGAATTGACAAAGGGAACATCTCAGCGAGATACATACCTTCAGAATGAAACAAGGGATTTTTTGCCCGATCCATTAAGTCACGGCGATAGGTTTGCTTCGGTGGGATTTGTGGTGATATACTAAATGCTGAAAGGAAAACTGTCAGGGAGACTTAAGATGTCGGGGGAACTGCAAGATGTCCAAGCGGGTGTATGAACGTTGGTAAAAGTTCGAACGAAAGGATCAACCAAGATTTAAAATGTCTTGCTAATATGCTACATGATGTGATAGTGAGAGTTTCAAAAATCCTACTTCATGCATGTCTCAGCCAAGACATTAATGGTGCAATGAAGCATAAATGATTTTGTGAATCAAGATTAATCCAATTGAAAGCATTTTCTTGGAATTGATAGAAAAGGAAAGCAGAAAAGCGAGCAAAGGATTGGGGCATTCTCCCAGCTTGAAATCTCGGGTGAAATACAGTAAGTTCTTCATTCATTAATTCTTGCAAATTTCGAAGAATGGAAACCACTAGTTCAGAAAAATCAAAAGGTAGAAAACATGGGGAAAGTGGTCAATCAAAAGGGAAAAGGAAAAAAACTGAAATTTAGCCAGAGGGCACCGAATGAAAATTGAACCAAGATCTCATAGACTAGCTACTTGGTTCTGGACCCAAAGCTAGACGCTCTGCACAACTTAGGACAAAAGTGGATAAACTAGACGATAAATGTAAATTCATAGGAGATGTTTGGACTCCAATTAGAGGCTATGAATTGTTCAACTTCCATTACTATCAAAGGAATTGTTTTGAGCTGGTATGTAACCCATGGAAGCTTAATCTAGGAAAATTGGTTTGCCCTAATGTTTTTGTTAATGTCGAACTGGTGAAATTTTTGGCCAGTCATTATAATTTGAGACATAAAGCCATATGTGATCTATCTAGGAACCCATTGATACACTTATCAAAAAATGCAATAAGTGAAGTCTTTAAATTAGAAGGAATATGCAATGAAAGGATTGTAGGTGAAGAGCTCGAGAAAGAATTCAGAAGGATGGACACCATTTATAGGGGTTGGAAACTACCCCTACACAAAATTAGGCACGGTGGTAAACCAATTCCGATGGAAGATAGTGAAGGACCACCATTCCATATAGATCTTTTCGAGCCTTATATGAAGTACACCTATTTCTCGGTAGGACAAATATTGGGAATGGAAGTCCCAGAGTATATGGCAATTGTGTCCATGGTGATTGCAGTAGATATTCAGTATCACAACTCTAGGCCTTTTGATTATGCCTCATATGTGTTTAAGGAGCTTGATGTTGGGTTGATGGCAATAAAAAATGGAGCCTTTGTCTTGCACCTCAAGAATTATTCATTATTGATGCACTTGGTGTTATACTTCGGACAAGAATTAGGGTTGTGGCCCCAAGAGCTGAGAATTTCACAATTTGATAAAGAAGGCAAGCCATTGCCTATTCAGTCATGGACTATGTTTGGGACAACAGGTTTGCTAATTCTAGTTTTATAAATTTAGAAGAATACTTTGTGAAACCATTGTACAAATTTTATAATCATCCATGTGACTATTCTTTGTCTAATGAGATAAAAAGGTTTCTCAGACCTAGAGATTTTAATGGACCAATCAACCACAATTGGGGGGATTGGTATTGTTTAGATAATGTCACCATGATTAGGGTTTATGGATTTGAAGATACCCCATTCATTTTTCCTAGAATAGTTCCAGACCGGATTGCATACTTAGAAATTGTTAGGCAAATGAATTTCTCCAGTGTTATGAATTTAAGTTCTTTTGAAAAATAGGCTTTTGTGCCCAGTACATTATGTTTCAATGACTTTACTGTGTTAGCAAAGGAAGGGTATAATCTGATTCTTGATAAGTTGTTACAATATAACATGAAAAGAGGACCATTGAGAAAAAAATTCGATCCAGAAGGGTATATTCACTCTGCTAAACAATGGATAAACTTTGGAGGGTATCACCATGTGCCCTACCAATTTGATGATATGATCAAAAACTTGGAAGTAGAAGAGGAGAAGATGGTTGTTGAACGACATAATCAAGAGTTGTTAGATATAGATTTGTTGTCTTCCGGAGAAGAAGTATCTGAGGCTAATATACCACAAGGTCTACATAACAAAGTATCAAGGGTGAGAACTCAGGATTACACTTGTTCTGCCAAAGAATTAAATATCGAGGAAAGTGTAGATACAGATACAATGCACGAGGAATATAAATATTTTGTAGCAGATGATGAGTTTATAAAATCTTCAGAATTTAAAACATTTCTATGTAAGCAAAAAGGAAAGGAAATAAGAGAACTGGTTGACAATGTCACACTAGGAAATGAAGAACAATTGTTGAAAAGTTTGAAAGATGATGTGGAGAAAGAGATGACAAGCATGACCCCTGAGAAAGGGAGGGAAATGTTAGAAAGAGTCAGTGTCATGATATTCCCAGGACTAGACCTCAATTTTGCACTAGTCTTTGATAGTTTCCTGAAGAACAATAATACTGCACACAAGCTCAGCCTAGAAAAGGTGACAAAAGTTTATGCAGGATCAAAGTACAATCTAGATGAGGAGACATTGATGATTTGGGCCTTGTATCCACCTCATAGGAAGTCAGTTGTCATTGATATTGAGAAAGCATTCGAGCATGTTATGACCCTAAAGGTTGGGAAGGTTGACCCAGTGGCAACAACAAAAAATGGGATTAATGTAGCAAAGTTGAATAAAGCCCAAATCCAGGCATTGATCAAAGAAAAGGAGATGTACAAAAAAAATAATGAAAGAATGTTGAGAGAAAATGAGCGTCTAAAGGATTTAGTAGGTGTTACAATGGAGCCAACCAATCTGCTCATCTAGGGTAAAAGTTCACAAACAAAAGATCATTGGGAGGGGTCAAGTGCATATTCTGAAGGAAAATATGACACACTTGTAGTAGTGATCAAAAGGAGGCAAGCCAGTTTGACCATTTGGTTAAATAAACTTTGGGGATTACACTCACAAAACTTTGATGCATTGAAAGAACACAGAAAAGTGGATGATAGAATCCAAGAAAATCTCCAAGAGATAAAAAACAGGGGTGCTCTTGACAATGTGGCAATTGAGGTTGCTAATCATTTTATGGATAAGCACAAAGAACTCTTTGAAGAATTACAAGGGGATGCGCAAGGTTTGATAGATGCTGCCAAAAATGGATTGACTGCATTCTTTGATGATGGAGGAAACTTAAAAGAAATGACTGCATGGAAAAATGAAAATGAATTAATATTGTAGGAGATTCTGAAGACGGCTACCGCGAAAGATGCAACACTAGATGAAGCATGTGAGAAGAACGAGAGGATGGTGAAGATGGAGATCATGATCTGTAATGCATTAGGAGATGCAGATACACATGAGCACCGAGACTACATGGATCATATATCAAAAGTCAACTTATGGCTTAGTAGAGCTTAATTGCTTTTAATATTTGTTTCATACTTAAGACTTTTTTGAAAGGAAGTGTCCTTTCAAGCGGTTGATGTATAAATATCCATTTTTTGTAGCAATAAAAGTGAATTATTAGGGAGTTAGAAGATAGACAGTAAGAAATATAATATTTCCAAAATGTTTCCATCCAAAAAGACTATGCTGCATGTACAAAATTTTGAGGAAGATAATGAAAGACTTTTGATTTGGTGGTTTCATTATGGTATCAATTGTTTGTTTAATTTATGCAATTATTTGATTGTCTCCAATCTGATGTTTCTTGATTATTTAAGTTGAAGTATCAAGTATATGTTCAATTTATCAGTGCACATTTGTTGTATTTGTGTGATTTGATTAATTGGGTTGTTTAAAGAAGAATTAAATTCCTTTCAGTCAATTACAGTAATCTAGGAATGTTATTTGGATCAATAAGAAGAATCAGATAGTTAGGATTGATATTCTGCCTCAAGTAGGGTTTGTCAATCACATTCTCGCATGTTTATATCAGCTATAAACTCATATTTGTATGCCAAAAAATTAGAGATCTTTCCAGATAGAAGCCATTCATCTAAGACTTTCCTTTGACTACGTTTTACTCAACAAGGCACTGGTCTCCCCTTTTCATTATTTAGTTTTATTCATTTTAGTTAACATCTATTAATTGAACATATGAGATTTTCCTTATTTCATCATTTAGTTTCATCCATTTCATTTGACATCTATTAACTGAACATATCAGATTTCACCTTGATATTGCTTATACAATTTATACCAAATTTGGATCATATTTGATATTGCTTATACAATTTATACCAAATTTAGATCATATGTGATATTGCTTATACAATTTATACCAAATTTAGATCATATTTGATATTGCTTATACTATTTATACCAAATTTAGATCATATCTCTCCATTGTCAAATTGCCATTTTGGTTAGATTAGTCAAGCAGGAAGCATAGTTCAAAATTTGCAACATTCATATAGGTACACATGCCTAGGTTTAGCAGAGCCATAAGAGTAGAAGGTTCAACTGTACTAGTTGGCCTTGTTAGTTGGCCAATAGCATTGTGAGAGATTGGAAACCTCTCGTGGTTCAAACTTGCGTTTTTGAGACCTAACAAATTGGTGATTCCATTGGGGAATAACTTGAGAAAAATCTGGTGATAGGCAACCTTTCCATATAGAGTCATTGTAAAAAGGATTCATAGTTAAGAAATTTGAAACGACTCCGCTAGGTGAAATAATAATTTTTTTAATTTTCTCACCGTTGAAAGTGAGTGGCGACTTTGAATGAACAAGTGCATTAAAACTGATAAAATAGAATACATATCAGAAAGAAATCATCCTAGAGTTCAGACTATCACAATTTCTCACAACATGCAAGGAAGAAGATATTTGTATAGAGATGGAGATGGTCCTAACGACAAGAGTAAGCGGACTTATAAAAATGATCAGGGCAAGAAGGTGTCTAATGATTTGGGCCTGACAACTAAAAATAGAACATCGAAACTACTGGTGGAAACACATAACTCATACGATGCACTAGAAAATGAAAACAACCCGTCTCAAGAACCTCACACCCCTGAGGAGAAGAGAAATCCCTTCTATTGAGTAGACCATGAGAAAGTTAAGGATTTCATGGCTGAATGTGAGGCTGAAATTGAAGAGAATCAACGTAAATATGATTGGAGAATGGCATTCATTGAAGAGAATCAGGATGGACTGGGTTATGAAGTAGCCTCTGAAGAAAATTATGAACTTATGATCCAAAATGAGATAAGTGCACGGTTGGAACGCAAGAGACAAGAAACAAAAATATCAAGAATAGAATATGAGCAAAATCTTCAAGCAATGAGGGAACTTGAAGAATTGAAGTTGCAGAAAACTCAGGTTAAAACACCAATGGTTGATTCACTTAGATATGTGCCACCTCATAAACATGGGAATAGTAATATAGAACCCTCAAGTTCCCCACAAGCCCAACAAAATCGGCCAAGGAATCAATATAAAAACTCAAACGCCCCACCACAACATCGAAATACTCAGCTACCACCTTGCCAACAACATGTGCCCCCACAAGGTCAACAATGTGTATCTTTGTCTCACAATAATCCATTGTACAATTCCCAGCACCATTCCAATCCTCCTCCACCATACACAACCATGATTAGACAATTTGATCTTGCCGAATTTCAAATATACCCTTACCCTCTGGACAATAATTGGAGAAACCTAGTCCCAAAGTTCACAAGAAGTAGTGCAGTCATAGCCGAGGAGCATCTGTGAAACTTTAATGCATTTATTCAAGACCTAGATATGCAATATGAGGATGTGTAGATGCGATTATTTATGATGTCACCGATTGAAGATGCCAGGTATTGGTTTAACAGTTTACCAACAACATCCATTGATTCCATTCATATATTTTATGAACAATTTCTTTAGTAGTATGGGAATCAATGTGCATTAGACTTTACTTTGCACGAATTGGTAACTATCCAAAAACATCAAAATGAGTCAGCCTATGACTTTAATCAAAGGTTTATTAAATTACATAATAAGATACCTCAGGGATCCAAGTTGGTTGATCCTATTGCATTGAGTATCTACTTGAAAGCCTTTGATCCCAAGACAGGATATGAGCTGAGGAATAGAGGTCCTAGGAATTTGGCTGAAGCTCAAAAGATAACACTCACTATTGAGAATAATAGGAAGGTTGCAGGGATGATTTCTAAAAGGGAAAACCCTAGGGTTCCCCAATATGCTCCTCCAAATAGACAAGAAAATATGTATAGGAATGAAAGACCAAGATTACATGACATGCCCTATAATACAAACTGGAGGGATGGAAAGCCAGTGATAGATAGACCGAGGCATAAAGAGACACTCGATCCTTTAAAAAGGAAAGGAGCATATATGGTAGATAAGAGTCGTTGGTGCTCAGTTTGTTATGCACCACACTCCCTAGAGCATTGTGTTACAACTCGATCAATACCAGAAGAAGACATATTGGAAAATGACGGTGGGGAAGACCATAATATCTATTTAACTTCCCACACTCTTAAATCTTTGGAGTAGGGGTATTCATCTTTAGAGGAAGGAGGATATGAGTATGATGTTGATCATCAGAAATACAATATTCATATGGCAGAGCAACAAGTTTTTTCTGACCATGAAGAAAGTGAAAACGAACAAGACCCCCCTATTGCATCACATAAGACTAATAGATGCAGTATAAGAAGATCAGGGGAGGAAGAGATTAAAAGATTGACTATTGTAGTGGTGGAAGAAGCTAGAAGAAAATATTGGCTGAGGAACAAAACAGTGAACGAGGATGAGGGTGTCCCAAGGGGAATGTTTGTAAAAAATAAAAGGGTATCTAATGAGATATTAAAGAGAACAGGTGTTAAGCAATCTGATAAAAAAGAATAGAAGTGTGCTCTTACAGAATAAGGTAAAGAAGTCCCCATGGATGAACAAATCCCAGGTAAAAGATGCAAAGGGGAAAAGGAAGAAAACAAAGGAGAATTGATAGAACCAAAGAAGGTGATCAGAACTGAAGGTACATCCTTTGATTTCATAAAAGCCTTATCTCAACTAAAAATGTATGTCCCATTACTTGAAATGATGAAGATTAAAGAATATAGGGAAGGTGCCATTCAATTGATGTCTAATGAGAGGAATCAAAATATAAACTTTGAAAATAAGGAGGTCTCTGAAATCACTAATAAGAGAAAGGAGATAAAAGTTCCAGAAGCCTACTTAATGAATACACCATAGATTGACCCATTTTTTACCACCCTACTCATAAGTGGCAAGTTAGTAATAAATTGCATGATAGATTCAGGGGCTTCTATGAATATTATGCTAGTAGGGGTAATGAAACAACTTAGTATGTGAATAGATGTTGAAGGAGGTAAATGCTATGCCATGGATAGTAGACTTGTTCTGGTTGTGGGAGTAATGGAGAATGTGGAAGTAAGATTAGAAACTTACCCGCAAGCTGCCTACAATATTGATATAATCGTAATTGACACACCTCCCCAATTTGGCATGCTTTTGTCAAGCCAATGGACTGCAACAGTCAGAGGTAATGTGCAGTTCGATTTATCATATGCCACTATACTAGTAAATGGTGAAGAAGTCAAGTTGTATAGAGAGCCAAGAATGAATCAAATTGTTGAGTATGTTCCTCAAGAACAACTTAATTGCTTCTGTGATGTAGATTTGGGGAGTTTTAGAGTAGAATCATCTCAACCTGAATTAGTAAACAAAGACCCAATTGATAAACATGTTTATGAAAATCAACAAGGGATATGGAAAATGTATTTTGATGGGGGATGTAGCCAAGAAGGTAATGGAGCCGGGATAGTTTTCATATCACCTGAAGGTACAACTTTTAAATATTCATTTTTGTTGGTGTTTGAATGTACAAACAATGTGGTAGAGTATGAAGCCTTGTTAACTGGTTTGAACATAACTATTAAGCACAAGATTAAACTGTTAACTGTTTTTGGAGACTCTGAGCTGGTTGTGTCACAAGTCATATCAAAATATGTTGAAAAGAATAAGAGGCTGAAGCAATACAAGAATGCTATATGGGATACAATCGGGCTATTTGACACTTTCTCCATTGATTGGGTGGATAGGTTGAAAAACATAATGGTAGACTTCCTAGCCAATGTAACACTGAGAAAAGATGACATCATGCTGGTAGGAGTGTCTCAATTTGAGTTCAAAACAAGACCCATTGTGCCTAACAATATATATAGTTGGCAGGTTTTTAATGATGACACCGACCTCCTAAAATTTCTTCACTGTATAGATCAATATGAGGCTCAAGAAATTGATTTCAATGCCTTTGTAGAAGAAATAGATGGAAATCAGACAGCATTCAAGAAGAAGGTCTTACATATTAGAACAAATAAAATTCCCAAAGGACTAGTAGCATTGGAGAGGGTATATGATGGAAATGATCGATCTCTCATGAAACAGACACCCGTCAAGAAAGAAGATATTGAAGAGGTAAATTTAGGGACTGAACTGGCACCAAGAAAAGTATATATTGGGAAGAAAATAAGCCCGACAGTTCAGAGAATGTGGATTTCATTACTAAGAAAATATAAACATGTGTTTGCATGGTCTTATGAAGATCTCAAAGCGTATAGGGAGGACCTATTTCAACATGAAATTCCATTGAAACCTATAAGTGTGAATATGTGAATAAGACTTAAAACACTTCTTAATACGACATTATATCAAAAATTAAATTAATTGAATCAATTCAACAAAGTAATCAATTGAAAGCGTCCTATTGCTCTTTATCTCCAAAGATTTATTAAATCTAAATTGCTCTCAGATTGTGTAAGCATATAAGACTGTTAAAATGACTATCTGAAGAATGAGATGATGATAATATAATGCTAAATGATAAATCAATTAAACTATCATGATATTGAGGTGAAACAGATAATTGCAGCTCCAAGAAGCAGCCATTGTTGTGAAGCTAGGTTGTTGAATTGCTTGATACTTGATGCCTGGATTCCTGCAGAGAAAGGGTGTAAAAGCTTGATTATCTGGATCCTTTTCTTGGTTCAATGAGGCTTTATTTATAGATTTCCTGGCTGTAGAAATGCATAGGGAAAGCTTTGAGAGGCTTAGATTCAATTTGGAGGATTGAATGGTGAGAGATGGAGGAGATTGAGAGAAAGATGGAGATTGTCTCTACCCATGAAAACACCAGGCAAGAGAAGAGGAAGGATTGATGGAAGAGGATTGAGAGATCAAATTCCAAATTTGTCTCCAAAACTTCCCGTGAAGTTTCAAAGCATTAATTGTGAAAAATTTAGACATAGATTAGACATAGGAAATCTAATTCATTTTTGAGGAAATGTAGATTGGAATATTCTTTTATGCTTAATTCAAATATTTTGATTTATTTAAATTAGGAAAGGGAGATAAATAATTTAATAAAACAAACTATAGGATAGTCGTTTATTAAATTAATCAGAGGAATATGGTAATTAATAAATAAAGTGTTTGACCTTATTTAATTAATTCGAGAATGATGTGATAGATTGAAATAGGGATTGGATAATTAAACCGAACAAAGTATTTAAATTTGTTTATTTAATTAAGATGAATTTGAAAGTGAACTATATTAAATGAATATTTCTATTTATTTAAACAGTAGAGGAAATAGAATAATTAATCAAATAATGTGTATTTAATTAATCGGATGCTCCAGACCAATTTTAGGTGTATACATTTTGCCCCTCTTTGAAGTGATGTGTTTACGCATTGGTTCGAAGAATATTTTTGCTGCTACTGCCAGGATCGATGATTTCAAAAAAAAAAAAAATTCGTGTGCCCTTGACATGCCCCAGACATTGATTTTCAGATGATTGTAATTTCGTGTGCCCCAGACATGATTTTCAAATGATATGCCCCCTCGGGAGATAAATTAATGATATAATGATTTTTAGAATTTTTTCGAATTTTATGATTTTATGATGTTTCGATGATGAAATAATTTATCTCCCGACAAACGATGAAGAAATAGAGCCCTCAAAGATGAGTTTTAATTAATTTCATGGATAAAATTAATCAAAATGTTATAAAAATCCCCCAAAAATACCTTTCAAAAATTATAAATAGTGCTAAAAGGTCATTTTCAATTCATTATTTGCTTTTTGAGTTCAAATTTCCTAGTGATAGAGACATTTGTGCCAGCTGGAGCAAGATGCCTATTCCCTATCACACTCACCATTTCGAGCGCGTTCGACGCCACAGACGACCACCTGCATATGGACCTCTGGTATGTACCCCTTGACCTCCTCGTACTTCGTGTATTTCTATTTTTTATGCATTTTAGGTCCTAGGCGTGTCTAGGATAGTTTTAGCACTTTGAAGCCACGTTGTAGCGCTTACATCCCGATGTAGCGCTTTTGGTAAATTGTCTAGCGCTTTGAGTTTTAGCGCTTGCGTTTAAAACTCTAGCGCTTCCAGTCGGTAAAGTAGCGCTTTTAGCGAATTAGCGCTTAGGAGTCAAGAAGTGGTGCCTTTAAGTCAGATTCTAGTGCTTTGAGATTTTCAGCACTTTGAGTCGGCAATTTAGCGCTTTGAAGGTCTGTTCTAGCGTTTCTGGTAAAGTGGCACTTAGACGGACTGTTTTAGCGCTTTGATGCGGAAAAGTAGCGTTTTGAGTTTTTTAGTGCTTCGGAAGCTTGTTTTAGTGCTTCGAAGTGCTGAAATAGCGCTTTTATGGTTTTAGCGCTTTGGGTCCCTGCTTTAGCACTTTAAGGTGATAAAGTAGCGCTTTTGGGATTTAGTGCTTTTGATGACTGTTGTAGCGCTTCCATGACAGAATTGAAGATTTTGACTTAGTGAACTTTAATTACGTCAATTCTAATCATGTCTATTCTTCTGATTGGTATGATTTGACAATCCACATTCTTGATGTTGGATTTGATGATTTAAATAAGACTAACTCTCATGATAGGCGAGAAGAAAACCCCATTTATTGATGATCCTCATGATAGGTGAGGACATGATTCAATATCTGATAAATCTCATGATAGGCGAGATCTAGATAATGTTTTGATGAACCTCATGATAGGTGAGGTTTGATTCAATATCTGATAAATCCATGATAGGCGAGATCTAGATAATGTTTTGATGAACCTCATGATAGGTGAGGTTGGATGTTTGCCTATGAATTTTGATCGAAAATTCATACCAAAGCTTTTGGAATAGACTTGATAGTAGAATGACGTTTGATTCCTTGACATAATTTACTGATTGTAGATTGTTTTGTTATGATGATAGGAGGATCTGGGTACTCTCCAAATGTGTGAGAGATTTATGCAGACTACAGATTTGATACCACATTTGACACTGGATGAGCTCCAGGTGATAGGCCAGTGTGGCCTCACGAGTTTACTTGACATGCCCCAAATTAGGATTAATCAGGGTTTGTTGACCGCACTGGCTGAGAGGTGGCATAGCGACCACAACACCTTTCATTTACCTACCGGTGAGATGACAGTCACACCGGAGGATGTGTGGCATATCTTACGCATTTCGTTCATGGGGGAGATAGTTACATATGACTCTCATGGGACCAGTAGTAGAGATGCTCTCCGTCGAGTATTTCAGGATCAGGATATTGAGGGTCCTAGTGTTTGATGGCGGAGGATCGCAGACTCTTATGCGACATTACCAGCAGTGCTAGCTGGATTTATTGGAGGATTCCTTTGCCCTGATTGCAGGTCAAAGGGATTCCTCGTTGGGTGGGGCAGGACATTGGAGAGTATGTTGGTACATGGTACCAGATATGCGTGGGGGATGTGCATGTTAGCACATCTTTACCATGATCTTCACTCCATTGTGTATCTAGATGCACAGAGTATATCCGCAGGGGCGACACTGCTACAGATATGGGTGTGGGAGCATTTTGCTATTTGTCGGTCGTTTCCCATTGCAGATAGACCAGCTGGCAGGCCATATGTTTTTAGATACAGTGGTTGATTCACGCAGGCCCGGATGGGCAAATTAGAGCATTGGAGACGAGTTTTTGATGACACAGAGACAGTGATATGGCGCCCCTACCTTGACTATGAGGAGTGGGAGGAGGATGGTGCAGTATTGGGGTTTTTGTGTGATTCTATGTATCTCATTGGTCGAACTCCTTTTGTTCTTGAGAGATTTTTGCTCTGTCGGGTTTACAGACAGTATGGCATAGTTCAGTGTATGCCATAGGGGGTAGCTCACTACGCCAGGCGATGCATGGATATTCCAAATTGGGGTCCCACATTGTCCTATGATGTTCTGGTGGAGGGATACAAAGCATTACAACCATCTCCGTGGGACATGCGAAGAGACATATTAGAGGCAGCCGTTACAGAGGATTATGTAGCATTCTTGGCCTTGGTCCCTCATCCTCATATTACTATCCCCGATGAGCTAGCACCTTTACCAGTAGAGGAGGATGTGGCAGAGGATGTCGCCGGTGGGGAGGGTGATATCCCAGTAGATGAGAGCTCAGAGAGCAGTAGTTTAGATGGTGAGGATACCAGCAGTAGTGACAATGATGGCGGGAGTGGAGGATACAGAGGACTAGGTACAGACATTCACAGTGCACCCTCTTCCAGTAGGCCTCGTAAGAGGCAGGCAGTGACAGTGCCAGCAGTAGGGTAGCAGAGGCAGGTAGCTAGGCTCCAGGCACAGGTCTAGACTCTGCAGGCACATGTTCAGACACTACAGGGGTAGTTGGTACAGGCTCAGGGCATGGTTGTGCAAACATAGACACAGATGCAGACCCAGGCACAGACTCACGCATAGGCCTTAGCACAGGTATAGGGATAGTTAGCTGGTATGCAGACACAAGTTGATACCCTGATAACCGAGCAAGACAGTGCTCGGCAGATTTTCGAGAGGGCACAAGAGAGAGCCGAGACCCTACAGAGAGTGGTTGATGGCACCTCTATAGGTGATTATATGAGAGAGGTTCTGTGGGCTGCCCGAGAGGCCAAGTTTTACAGAGGTTGGTATCATGATGCAGTGCCTGCCGAGCGTCGAGTCAATTATGCCCCATCAAGATTTGGACGGACTCACACATGGACAGTTAGTGAGGGGGTGACACAACCTCCACACAGAGATCCTAGAGATCCGGGTCCTTCAGGGGGTGGTGGTGGTACAGGTATAGATCCTATTGGGCCTGCGCCTTCTGGTAGTAGCAGGTCATAGAGGCCATTATGATCCTTACTGATGTATTTTATGATGTACCTCACTGTAGATAATGTATTTTTTTATGACTTCATTATATACTTGACATTTTTGATATATATACGAGATGCATTTGATATGATTATGATGATGGCTTCATGATTTATATGTGATGGATGTTTTTACATGCTTTATGTGATGATTTAAATCTAAATGTGATGATGTATATGAATGATTTATTTTAATGCAATGATGCAATGATGTATGTATGGAATATGATATATAGATAAATGATGTGATTTGATAACATGTATGGATAGATAAATGTTATGGTAAGAATGAACCTAATGTGGTGATGGTAGAATTTATGATGCATGATGAAATATATGAATGATGAATTGATGATGCAATGATGATGTTATATGTTTTTGATGATTTTATGTCAAGTATACTCAGTCTCTTTTGTAGATTAGATAATCATTGATTGGAATCCGTTATGCAACAAATACTCTACAGATAATGAATGATGATGAATGCAATCTAATTTAATCATGCAATGATATACAAAACAGATGTCATTTTACAGTCATTTTGTGCTTGGTATCATCATAGAGCTTTATTGGATGTTGAAAGTGAATACAAGCGTCAATGGTTGTGTTAATCCAATGACGACCTGAGTATTACTTTCATGATTTTTGATATTACAATCGAACACAAGCATCGAGGTATAATTGAACCGAGATGACCTGAGCATTCATTGCATAAACAAGTAGTGATTAATCATTTGAATGTGTGAATTCTGAATGTCATCGGTGATACATTTGCATAGCACATCCGCCGACAATTCATACATGTAAATGATTAACGTATAGACAATAGATAATAAAACATCATTCTTTTTCCTTATTCCTCTAGTTCAATACATCATTGAGTTACTCCAAAGAAATGATAATCAAAATATAATTTATCCATTTTCCCTTAGTGTGTTTCAATCATTTTTCAAATTTAAGATCATCCATCCTGACTTTTTGACATGTTTTTGGATTTTCTGAGACTATTGATGAAAAGACCTAACCTACTAACTAATCCTAGGGGTCTCGGGGGCTGATCAAAGATTAGCCTTGCCTACGTTACACATGTAGAGACCATGTAGTTCGACTGACACAGACCTATGTTTTTGGATTTTTCCTTTTCAGAGTTTCCTATTTGACATGTTTTTGGATTTTTGATAAGGATGGTTGATTCTTTTGACAATGATTGAAATTGCGTTTTGATCTTTTTTTTTTCTATTACCGAATGCAATTGATACGTTTGGATTGCCCCTAGATATCCAGATGTTGCCCCCGAGCTATGGAGTTATATGTTGACCATGTGACATGACTTGATAGTGGATGTAATGATGGCCAGATGAATGATATGATATGAATTGATATCGACCTTTAGATGAATGATCCTAACATATATCCAAATAGATGGGAAAGCTGATCTTAGAATCACATATGGCGCCTGTTTCTAGGTTTTCACCACACGCTTTGATTACATCCTTTGTATTTTTCCTATTTTTCCTTTTTTTTTGTATTTTCTTGTTATTTATTTATTTATTTTTGTTGTATTTTTGCGTTTGGCCAGATGCCTATTTGCCAAGTTTTCACCAAGGAAATAATTTTCAGAATTTGCCCCGTGCACTAGGAGACTTTAAGCGTAGAATTTTTTGAGATGAATACTATTGATAGGTTCATCAAATAGATCCCCTTCTGATGTCGATAGCTGATATGCCCCTGATCCATAAAATGATATGACAACAAATGGACCAAGCCAGTTAGGCTCAAATTTTCCTTTCTTCTCCCTGTCCTCTTGATTCCTAGGGTTTTCCTTTAGTACCAAGTCACCAACTTGAAAGACCCTTGGTTTTACCCTGTGATTGTAACTCCTTGACATCCTTTGTTGATAAGCTGTTAGATGATTTACAACTTGTTGACGACGCTCATCTAGCAATTCTAGTTCCTGCAATCTAGATACTCTATAATCTTCATCTGAAATGATACCTTTGAGTGATACACGAAGGGATGGAATTTCAATTTCAATGGGTAATATGGCTTCTGATCCATATACCAAAGCGAATGGTGCAGCTCCCATTGGTGTTCTGATGCTTGTTCTATAGGCCCATAGTGCAGGATTGAGTTGAACATGCCAATCACGTCCAACATCGTTAACCGTCTTTTTGAGAATTTTAAGTATGGTTTTGTTTGAGGCCTCTGCTTGGCCATTCCCTTGAGGATAGTATGGTGTTGAAAAATGATGTTGTATGTGGAACTTTTCACATAACTCTTGAACATCTTGATTTTTGAATGGTCGTCCATTATCTGTGATTATAGATCGAGGGATTCCATATCCATAGATGATGTAGTTCAAGATGAATGAGGAGATCTGTTTCCTAGTGATGGTAGTAAGAGGGACTGCCTCTATCCACTTCATGAAGTATTCTGTAGCCGTGATAATGAACTTGTGTCCATTAGATGAAGATGGATGTATTTTGCCTACCAGATCTAGGCCCCATTGACAGAAAGGCCATGTTGATGTAAAAGGATGCAGTTCTTGTGTCGGTGCATGAATCAGATTGCTGTGAACCTGACATTTGTGACATTTCTTTACAAATTGATATGATTTTGTTTCCATGCTCGGCCAATAATAACCTAAACGAAGGAGTTTCTTAGCTAAAGTCATTCCACTCGAGTGAGTACCACAAATACCTTCGTGAACTTCTCGTAAGGCCGTTTCAGATTCATTGCGTTCTAGACATCGAAGTAGTGTACCATCAAGACCTCGACGATAAAGGACATCTGTGATTAAAGTGTGTCGGGCGGATTGACGGATAAAGTTGCGTTTTTGATTCCTGGAAAGGTCAGGAGGTAGGATATCATCTTTCAGATAAGCATAGGTTGTTTCGTATATGGAGGGTTCAGTGGCTTCTAGATGGCATATGGTAGTGGATTATGATTGATAATAGGAAGGACATGATACTTGTTCTACCATAAACTCATAACAAATACGCTTCTCAGGCAACTGTAGTAATGAAGCGATCGTAGCCATAGCATCAGCAGCTTTGTTCTCCGCCCTTGGAATCTGATCAAAGTTGATATTAGCAAAGGATTGTTTCAGATGATCTATTTCTTGCTTGTAAGGCATCAATTTGTCATCTTTGGTTTGATATTCATCATTGACTTGATAAATAACCAGTTGAGAGTCTCCATAGACCTGTAAATATGTGATTTTCCATTGAATTGCAATCTTGACTCCAATAATCAATGCTTCGTATTCTGCCACATTGTTTGTACATTGAAACATGAGTCTATATGACTTTGGAATTGTGTGTCCTTGGGGAGATATGAACAAGATCCCTGCTCCTGATCCTCGTTGTGTATACGATCCATCAAAGTATAGTATCCATTGTTGGGGCATTGCTGTCATGATGTCTACATCTGGGAATTCCATTGTCATTGGGCAATCCTCTGATAGAGGAGCTTCAGCTAGCTGTTCAGCAATTTCTTGTCCCTTGATTGCCTTTCTCTCGACATATTGAATGTCAAATTCACTTAAGAGCATAACCCATTTTGCCAGTCTACCTGTTAAGGCAGCTTTACTTAATAGATACTTCAAAGGATCAATCTTTGCAATTAACCTGATTGTATGAGCCATCATGTACTGTCTCAACTTTTGAGTAGCAAACACCATTGCTAAGCAAGAATTTTCTATGAATGTATAGTTTATTTCATAGCCATTTAAAGTTCTACTGATGTAGTAGATGGCGTGCTCTTTTCCTTCATGATCCTCCTATGCTAAGAGTGCCCCCAAAGATATATCTGTCGTGGCAATGTACAAAATGAGAGGCCTTCCTTGTGTTGGTGGTATGAGAACAGGTGGTGACATTAGATATTATTTGATCTGATTGAATGTCGCTTCACACTTCTCATCCCACATGAAAACTATGTGTTTATGAAATAGATGATTGAAAGGATGACTTCTATCTGCCAGCTGGGAGATGAATCTGCGGATTGATTGAAGCCATCCTTGTAGTGATCTGAGCTGGCTGATGTTTTTAGGAGGTAGCATCTCCATTATAGCTTTGAATTTTTCCGGATCCACTTCAATGCCCTTTGTTGACACAATGTATCCTAGTAACTTTGCCGATGTAACCCTGAAGACACATTTCTTAGGGTTTAACCTGACATTAAATTTTTCCATTCGCGTGAAGATTTTATCTAGGATATGCAAATGTCCTTCCCTAGTAATAGATTTTGCTAAGATGTCATCGACATAGTTCCATGAAGGTGTGCATCATATCATGAAATATTGTCGTCATTACTCTTTGATAAGTCGCTCCTGCATTCTTTAAACCAAATGGCATGACGTTCCAGCAAAAGGTTCCCCATGGACATGTAAAAGCCGTCTTTTCTTGATCTTTTGGAGCTATTCTTATTTGATTATACCCAGAGAAACTGTCCATGATTGATAACATGGCATGCCCTGTCGTTAAGTCTACAATGATGTCTATATTTGGAAGTGGAAAATCATCCTTCGGGCATGTTTTATTGATGTCCCTGAAATTTGTGCAGATTCTGATGTTATTGTCCGGCTTGGAAACAAGCACCGGATTTGATATCCATTCAGCATAATCTATAGATCGTATGAATCTAGCATCCAGTAATTTCTTTAGTTCTATTTTGACCATTAATGCAATGTGGGGGTGCATTTTTCTTAATTTTTGCTTAACAGGCTTGATTCTTGTAGATAAATGATGCATAAGCAGATTGGGATCTAAATCTAGCATATCAGAATATGACCAAGCAAAGTTGATGCTTCTTGCTTTGAAGAATTGGACGAATGTCGGTCTTTCTTGTTCTGTCATTGATTCTGCTAGATGTAGTACTTTCGCCTTCTCTTTTGTGCCAATGTCCACTGCTTGTGTAGGTTCGACCAAAACTGATGATCGCTCATGATAGTGTTCTGGGAGAGTGTCAAATCTTCCATCCTTCAGTGCCTCTGAAAGGTTTTCACCATTGGATGCATTCTTTATTTTTACTTTTTCCAGATCTAATGTTGCCATAGAATGGTTTTCACCATTAGATCTATTTTCCCTATTGTTAATTTTGCAACTGGAAGATTTGATACCCTCCTGTTGAGTCGTATTGTTATGAGTATTATGGATAACATTTGTATCAAGTTCAATATGACAAAGGAAATGTACGATAGCATCATCATTTTCAAATTTTGGTACAGTCAATGGTTTAGTAGGTTCCCAATCAATAAGTTTCAGATGGATTAATGGCATGGTATCATCAGATTGATTTAGGTCAATGGATGTAAGGGTGAGGACAACAATATCATTATAATTGTCATTTGGGATATCGAGATCCATGATGGTACCCTCTTCGAAATCATCTAGTTCACTCAAATTTTGTTCGTCCTTACTAGAGTCATCGATATTTAGTGATCCCTCAACGAATGGTATAGACCTTGAGCCTTGGCCCTCCTCACGTGTAGGTGCATATTTTTGAATCACATCAACTGGAATATCAATGTCAAGTAGATCACAAGGTAATGCCCACTCATATTCATTTGAGTCTGTTTCAGAACCCTCTCTAAAGTGAAGGATATTTTCCATAGTTGTCTTTTTTAGCTCTTGCTTCTCTTCTTCAGAGTATCCTAGTCCTGGTTTTTCTTTTGTATGGAGAGTGAGAGGTGTGATAGGTTCTAAGATTCCCTCCTTTCTTAACCCCAATGGTCCTTGTCCTTCATAACCCATCTTTTCAAGAATAGCCTTTCCTTTTCCATACTTGTCTGTGTTGATGCTAACATTTTTGATATCGGTCTCTGATGTTGATGTTTCTTCATCCTTGTATAGCCAATCCAGGATTGCTTTGTTGTCTATTTCTTCTGCTATGGTTCCAGATTTTACAAATGTTTCATGAAGAACTGTGGTAGGTACAGATGTTGGAGGTTTGATTAGTGATGGTTGACCATATTTCCTAGGAGATGGCATTAACTATGATAAGTTAAGCGATTGCTCCATTGAGTATTGTCCCATTCCTTTATCTGTCAACTGAACTTGCTTTTGAAATTTGTGTGATAGAGAAGTTTGTGTATCCGGCTTGTTTGTTTCATCATGACTTGTTTCCTTTTCTTTACCTTTCTTTTGTACCCACTTGGTAGTGATGCTTGGACTTTGTTCATTCTTGGATGATGATGAACTTGAAGCTTCCCTGTTGTGAGGGACAAAGGTGTCTTGAGATATTCTTAATGTGTCACAATGTTTTGGGTGATTATAATCAGTAGCTATAGTCACCTCTTGTTCGTTTACTGGGAACTTCAGGCATTGATGGTATGTAGAAGGTACAGCCTGCATTTCATGAATCCAGGGTCGTCCTAAGAGTATGTTGTATGTCAATTCTCTGTCTAATACTTGACATGCTATATGCTTCATCACAGGCCCCACTTTAATGGGTAATACAATCAAACCTTTGGACAATCTTTCCTCCTCATCATAGGCTTCGATGGTCATTTTCCATCGAGCATCAATAGTGTCTTCGGAATATCCTAGTGCACGGACTAATTTGAGGGTGCAAATGTTCAAACCAGCTCCCCCATCTATTAGAACTCTCTTAACAGGATGATTATGGATACAGACTTCGATATGCAATACTGTGTTATGTGGATGGTTTAATGAGACATCATCCTATTGAGAGAATGATAGACAATGCGGGGTAGTCAGATGTCCCACCATAGCTTGGAATTGACAAACATCCAAATTATTTGGTATGGTTGTGGCCACTAACGCTTGTTCAAGAACTTCTTTATGTGATGGTGACAACTTTAGGAGTTTCAGTATTGAGATTTGGGCGGGGATATTTTGTAATTGATCAACAATACTATAATGAGATTGAGGCATAAACACACGTTGAGATCCTACTCCTTTTAATACTACCTTGGCTTGCCCCCTAGTTATGACGTTTGCTGGTTGACATTCTTGATTCTCTTGGGGGGTGTTTTGCATTTGATTGATAATATCATAATTTGGTGGAGGTGGAACTGCATGTGTGGATCCAATTCCCTTTAACATAACTTTTGATTTCCCCTGGGTCATGGCGTTTGCTGGTTGATGTTCTTGATTATCTCTGATTTTTAAAACATTGATTTGATTATCAGAGTTTTGCACGCTTGGGAGTAAATCCAAAGAGGTAACGTTGTTGGTTTCATTTTCCTCAATGTTATTACTAACTGTATGATCATATTTGACTTCAGATAGACACAGGATTGTTGTGTTATAGACATGATTGGTGTTATTCCCTTTGTTGTTTGATGATGATGCACCTTTTTCATAATTTGGTAGTGGATCTTTGAAGGCCGAATGATCGTTGTTATTTTGAGGTCCTTCCACATACACTTTGTTGATGTCCACCAAATCTTGTACTGCATGTTTCAATTCCATACAGTCATTTTTTTTATGACCCTTGTTATTATGATAATTGCAATAATCAACGTCATTCCACCATGATGGTTTGAATTTTGGATCCCAGAACCTAGCTTCCCGTGCAGTGAGAAGGCCTCTGGTAACTAGTTCCTTCATCGCCGATTCCATTGATTGACCTAAAGGTGTGAACTTTCGTCGATTTGATGGTTTTTGATATGGTAGTGTTTTTGCGCGTTCGTTGTTCTGCATGGTATTTGACTGGACTTTTTGGTCACTGTTTTGATTGTTTGAAGAAGCTGCAGTCAAGTTGAAAATTGGTTTGACATTTTGTGAATTGCTTGTTGTTTCATTTGTGTTGCGATTCTTTTGCCAAATTTTTGGTTTATCATTACTTGAGTGTTGATTGGAGTAGTTATTTGATTTGTCATTGTAATGTTTGATAACTCCTCGTTTCACTAATGCTTCCTCAATCTTAAGACCATTTTCTATGACTTTTTCGAAAGTGGGTGGACATTGTAATTCTAGCCGATAACTCATTTCTTCTGTTAATTTCTCAATGAATAATTCCATCTTTTCTTCCTCTGGAATAGATTGAGGATACCTAGCGAACAGTCGTCACCACCTTTGAAGAAAAGACAAGAATGTCTCTCCTTTGTTTTGCTTTAAGTTGTAGAGATCCTTGATAGTAACATCATTTTGGATGTTGAATGAATATTGAGAGATAAACTTGTTAACAAGTTCCTCAAACGTTTTGATACCAGGTTGTAGTTTTGAGAACCATTCCATACATGCACCCCCCAAACTTCTTGGGAATAACCTCATCAAATAAGTCTCTTCTTGAGCAAACTCAAGACTCATTGTTTTAAATTCTTGTTTATGATCTATAAGATCTGTTCGTCCATTGTACTTATCGTACTTTGGGAATTCGCAATGTCTTGGAAAAGGTAGCAAACCAACTGTTGTGTCAAATGGATAAGGACAAATATCCTGTATCACATATCTTTTGGTTGTCCCTTTCGTCATGTCATGTATCTGTTGCTGTAATAATTGCATTTGTGAAGTTAAAGCAACAACTAGATCTATTGTTTGCATTGGTAATGGTATCTCTGTTTCATTTGTTTCAGTTGCATCTTTCAAACGGTTTATATCAAAATCTTTTGGAAGTTTCGCCCCTGATTCGGCCAACATTAAAAGATATTTTTCCATGTCTTGTTCCAAAACTTTTTCCATAAACATGTGAAACTTGGGATCTTGTTGAGCTGCTTGGATTTCCTCTTGAGTTATTTCATTTTTTTCATTGCGGTTTAGAGTGTTCCAAGGATTTTCTTCTGCCATGTTTTTAGATGATTCAAACTCTTGTTCTAAGAGTCTCTGTTTGTGGGTTCTAGTGAAGATTGGCATACAAATTTTTGCCCTTTCTTTTGAAATGTTGATCTTTTGTGCGGGATAGTGTCAATTTGAACCTTCTTAAACAAAGTCGAATAAGATGACTGATCTTATTGATGAGACAATATTCAAAAGGTTAATTACTATACTTTGTTTCATGATGAAAGATGTATTATCCTGATAATGAAACTTCAGTGTAGTAATTGATTGTGTAATTGATTTTGACACTTGTGATTTGCAATATTTTTGAACTCTCTATTTTAGAAGCGCTAAAATAGAGTAGAGAAGCGCTGTTTCACAAAAGCGCTAGAACATACACCAGAAGCGCTGAAACAAAAACCAGAAGCGCTGAAACAGTGCATAAAAGCACTGTAGAAATTGATGGAAGCGCTACTTGACAGAAGCGCTAAAACAGTGCACAGAAGCGCTGTAAAAAGTGATGAAAGCGCTACTTTACCAGAAGCGCTGAAATAGAGACTGCAAGCGCTAAAACAGTGCCCGAAAGCGCTATTTTACTAGAAGTGCTAAAATAGTGACCAGAAGAGTTGAAACAGGTTTTTCCAGAGCTTCTAAAAATAGGACTTTAAAGACTCTCTACTGTAAAATTTCATCTAGCCTTGTGGCATACTATATCAAGGACTGTGGAAGATATGAAGGATGAATATGTTGACTACGGTTGTGAAATTGTGTGAGAGCTCTTCTTTGAAAGAAGGCTCGTGAATAGAGCGGTTCTACCGCGTAGTCTAAAGAGTGACCCCTAGCAAAATCGTGATAACGGTGAATGAATGTTCTATGTTGTAACAAGAGTTTCCGATTTTGATATAGAAAACGTTGTCTTCTCAATTTATTTCTATAACCGAGAGGTTGTTTCGGCTTTGTAACTTTGATTTTTCTTTTAACAAACGTGGTGGACTTCCACTTTCGTAGCATGGATTTTCTGATTTGTTTTGACTTGACGTTTTCAGGATGATTTTTAATCTAATTTAAATGAATTCATGAAAACACAACAAGCAATTTTGAATATTTGATTTTAAAACTGAAAAGATTGTGTATGTTCAAAAATCACGAATGATCTTTATTGATTTTGATAGGTTGTTTTAACATTTGTACACAAATCAAACAGACTCACACTTAAGGACAAGTAGGTTATCATTATACTCACATTCCACATCTTGCAATTACGTTGACTCACACAGCCGTGTCACCCCCTAGAGGGCGCCCATGTTTTTCTCGTTGCTAGGTGCATACTCAAAGTGATGGACGTAGATACCGAATCCCTTGAGCAAACAATCCTTGGTAATTATATGGTGAGTGTCTTGGGGGCAGATTCTTCCCTCCCCTTGCACCGTGAGTATGACAATGTATGGATACTGACTCAGCGAGCAACTACTCTATGGTTCGTAGATAGGGTTCCATTCGGTGTGGCAAATAGATAAACTCCCTCAGGAGACCTCCCAATTTTTAGAACAAAGATTTTGGGGATGGTTATCTTGCCTACTACCGTCAATTTGGACTTTCATCAAAAAATTGCATTTTTATTATAGTGGGTTGGATAACCTGGCTTTGGTTGTTCCCACTTAGGTCGTTCCCGTAGGGTGAGTACTTTTTCCCACTATGGCAGGCCTGCTAAAGGATTTAATAAAGTGTAAATGACATAAAAGAAAAGTGAATCTGGCACTTTGGTCACCTAGTTAAGGGGAGAGCATAAGCCTAATCACTACAAGCACAACATATAGATTTGTTCTGTTTTAAGCCCAAAAAAGAAAGATTCTTAATCTAAGTGAAGGTGTTGCTTCACTGAAATCATGATGTTCTTTTTAACTTCTAATGTAAAAATGAGATGACTATCCTAGGATTGATAGATTTGCTTTAAGAAAAACAAGAAAGTGACTATCCTAGGATTGATCAATTTTTAAGAACTTTGAAATGACTATCCTAGATTGATCAATTTTATCCCAACTGTGAAAAAAAGTAAGATCTGGCCACGGAAGCGTCGGATCCAGACTGTTTTTACAAAAGCACCAGAATATGGAACCGAAGCGCTAGAATAGTTACCTGAGGCGCTAAAACCCCGAAAGCACCGAAACAGTGTACCGAAGCGCCGAAGTTTGTCTTAGAAGCGCTAAATCACCGAAGCGCCGAAACAGTGTACTAAAGCACTGAAGTTTGTCATAAAAGCGCTAAAACACTTGATGCGCTGGAACAAGGACCGGAAGCACCAAAAATTTTAATGAAAGCATTGGAACAGGGACTGGAAGCGCCGAAACTTTTAATGAAAGCGCTAGAATAAATCACACTGTAAAACTTGCGTAACACTTTTTCAGAAAATTTTGAAATTTTGATTAAAATGGGGTTAATGCCCCATGGTGGGTGCCAAATTGTAAGTGTGAATATGTGAATAAGACTTAAAACACTTCTTAATATAACATTATATCAAAGATTAAATTAATTGAATCAATTCAACAAAGTAATCAATTGAAAGCGTCCTATTGCTCTCTATCTCCAAAGATTTATTAAATCTAAATTGCTCTCAGATTGTGTAAGCATATAAGACTGTTAAAATGACTATCTGAAGAATGAGATGATGATAATATAATGCTAAATGATAAATCAATTAAACTAGCATGATATTGAGGTGAAACAGATAATTGTAGCTCCAAGAAGCAACCATTGTTGTGAAGCTTGATTGTTGAATTGCTTGATACTTGATGCCTGGATTCCTGCAGAGTAAGGGTGTAAAAGCTTGATTATCTGGATCCTTTTCTTGGTTCAATGAGGCTTTATTTATAGATTTCCTGGCTGTAGAAATGCACAGGGAAAGCTTTGAGAGGCTTGGATTCAATCTGGAGGATTGAATGGTGAGAGATGGAGGAGATTGAGAGAAAGATGGAGATTGTCTCTACCCATGAAAACACTAGGCAAGAGAAGAGGAAGGATTGATGGAAGAGGATTGAGAGATCAAATTCCAAATTTGTCTCCAATTTGTCTCCAAAACTTCCCGTGAAGTTTCAAAGCATTAATTGTGACAAATTTAGACATAGATTAGACATAGGAAATCTAATTCATTTTTGAGGAAATGTAGATTGGAATATTCTTTTATGCTTAATTCAAATATTTTGATTTATTTAAATTAGGAAAGGGAGATAAATAATTTAATAAAATAAACTATAGGATAATCGTTTATTAAATTAATTAGAGGAATATGGTAATTAATAAATAAAGTGTTTGACCTTATTTAATTAATTCGAGAATGATGTGATAGATTGAAATAGGGATTTGATAATTAAATCGAACAAAGTATTTAATTAAGATGAATTTGAAAGTGAACTATATTGAATAAATATTTCTATTTATTTAAACAATAGAAGAAATAGAATAATTAATCAAATAATGTGTATTTAATTAATCGGATGCTCCAGACCAATTTTAGGTGTATACAAAACCAAATGCAAATTCATTTAGGCAGAAACAAAGACCTATTAACCCTACATTGGAACAAAAAATGTAGGAGTTGGCAACGCTTAGAGATGGGGGTATCATTAAACCGGTTAGGCATTCAACATGGGTGTCAAACCTAGTTCTTGTGAGAAAGAAGAATAGGGATATTAGATTGTGTGAGGACTTCATAAATTTAAATGTGGCATCCCTCAAAGATAATTACCCTCTACCTTATATGGAAGCTATACTGCATAAAGAACATGGTGTGCACTGTTATCTATGATGGATGGTTTCTCTAGTTATAATCAAGTTCAAGTCAAAGAATCTGAGCAGTACAAAACAAATTTTACAACTCCATGGGGAACATATATCTATGTGAGAATGCCATTTGGTCTCAAAAATACGGGAGCAACCTTTCAAAGAGCTACAGAATTAGCATTTGCGGACTTAATTAATGATATAATGGTAGTATATCAAGATGACCTTACTGCTTACTCAAAGAGGGTTGAAGATCACGTAGAACATCTGGAAAAATTATTCATTAAAGCTTTAGAGTATGGTATTAGTCTGAACCCTAAAAAATGTCATTTTGCAATCACAAAGGGAAAAATATTAGGACATATTGTGTCAAAAGAAGGAGTTAGAATAGATTTTGAGAGGGTTGAGGCCATAGACAAGATTCCTATTCCTAAAATTGTCAAAGTCATCCAATCATTTTTTGGACAAATAAACTTTGTTAGGAGATTTGTGTCTAACTTTGCTAAAATTGTTAAATCCATATCAAAAATGCTAAGGAAGGGACAAAAAATAGCCCTTGTCCTCAAATCTCCTGATTTTGCAAAACCTTTTCAAATATTTTCATTTTCTTCTTTACACACTATAGCTGCTGTTATGTTACAAAAAAATGAGGATGTTCATGAGCAGCTCGTGTCTTTTTTTATTAAATCATTGTAGGGGTTAGAATTGAAATATGATATAATGGAAAAACAAGCCTTTGCATTAGTAAAAGCCACAAAAGATTTTAGACTGTATCTTGTTGGAGCCAAAGTGATTGCTTATGTTCCTCACACAGTTGTTAAAGAAATTTTAACACAGTTAGAAGTAACAGGGAAGAGATGCAGGTGGATTAATAAAATTTAGGAATTTGAAATATGGAAATACAAATTACCAAATTGGTAAGAGGCCAAGGTTTGGCCAAGTTAATGATAGAAACAAATATTGAAGTAAATCAAATTTGCAATAGAGAAGATGAAGGAAATGTAATTGCAAGCATTAAGCATACACCTTGGTATACAAACATCATGTATTAGCTCAGGAACATGAAGTGACCTGAAGAATTTAGTGATAACCAGAGAAGAACTTTGAAGCTACAAGCATCTAAATATGTATTCATGGAAGGTGATTTGTTTTGGAAGAACAAGGATGGGATGTTGTTGTTATGTCTAGATGAGTCACAAGCTAGACATGTTTTAAAATAAATGAATGAAGGGGTCTGTGGGGGCCATTATTCTGCAAAGACAACTGCACATAAGATTCTCCAGGTAGGTTATTACTGGCCAAAAGTCTTTAATGATTCTTTTTCATATGTAAGAAAGTGCAAGGCATGTCAAAAGTTTTCACGGAAAATGAAATATCAGGGAGCTTTACCACTTAAACCTATGTAGGTTGAAGCCCCTTTTCAACAATGGGGGATTGATTTTATTGGGGAGATACACGAGAAATCAAGTGGAGGACACAAATGGATACTAGTAGCCATTGATTACTTCACCAAATGGGTAGAAGCAATCCCAGCCAAGCAAGCAACGAGTAAAGTTGTGATCAAAATTTTAATGGATAACATTATTACCAGGTTTGGTACACCATTAAGATTAATTACAGACAATGGGATGTGTTTCAGATCTGATGAGTTTAAGAATTTTTGCAGTACACATGGTATTACTATTTCTTATGCTGCTCCTTACCACCCGCAAGCTAATGCTCAAGCAGAGTCTAGCAACAAAAGCCTTCTAAAAATCATAAGGAGAATGCTAGGTGAAAGTAAAAAGGTTTGGGATTCAAAATTAAAAATGGTTGTGTGGGCTGATAGGATTACTATAAAAAAGGCAATTGGAAAATCCCCATTTGAACTAGCGTATGGAACACAAACTAGAATGCCTTTACACAATTTGTTGCCAATTTACAAATTTATCCTTCAAGAAGACATAGAGGTTCTAGAACCAATGGAGGAGAGAATGGAACAACTGGCAGAGCTTGCTGAGATGAGAAGACTAGCTCAAAACCAAAATATGAAGTTACAAGCACAAATGAAGTATTTATTTGATAAAAAGGAAAAAGATAGAAAATTTGAAGAAAATGATCTGGTATGGAAGTGGAATGCAAGATGTCAGGAGAAAGGAAAACATGGGAAATTTGAAGCTTTTTGGTTGGGACCTTTTGTTGTTTTTGGTAAAAGAGGAGAGGATTCATACTACATACAAAACATGAGTGGTGAAGAACAAGAGTTGCCTATACACGAGCAATTTTTAAAGAACTTTTTCTCTTAAAAAATATAGAGGATTAAGGGTTGTCAGTGCATGGGAAACTCTTGACAAACCTTTCAAAATTTTTCCATGCACATGAAAATAGGAAATAAAAGGTATAGGAATTTCCAGTACATGGACAATCTTGAAATCCATTCATGCTCATTAGTTTCCCAAGGAGTCCATACTACAAGTATAAAATTTTCTTCACATAACATACTCATCAAGGTCTAGGTCGATTATTATCATATGGTCCCATAAAATTTACCTAACCCTGAATATTTAATATATGAAGCATATCGGTATAAGATAATGTAGGTCTCATCGATACTAATGCACATCTCCTTTAGTATATCGGCAAGAAGTCAGTAGTGTCATACCGATGAGGATACATGTTGGGAAAACATGAGTTCACAGTTTCTATCGACAAGACAATGGTTATCGGCATGACAGTGTGAGGTCATATCGAGCTTATATGCATCTCATCGCTTGGAGCACAAGAAAATCTATCGGCTAGACTAGATTCATCGGGGTGAGGTTCCAAAAGATAGCCCGAGACATTCTTCAGTCTTGTCGATAAAGCAAAGGAGGATTCAGTCGATGAGACAATGTTACCAGGAAGAGTTCGAGGAGTCTTGCCAACTTTCCATGGTATACCGACAGGATTGGACGTGACAACATGTCTAGAGAAAAGAATTGTCGGAGGAACAATGTTTGTGGTCTCGCCAAGGAAGGAAATATATCGGTGAGATAAACCTCAGTGAGGAGAGATAGGAAGGTCACACCGAGTATAGTTCCATCGGTAGGATAATCATTATGTCTTAGCAATTTGAATTGACAAAGGGAACATCTCAGCGAGATACTTACCTTCAGAATGAAACAAGGGATTGTTTGCTTGATCCATTAAGTCACGACGATAGGTTTGCTTCGGTGGGAGTTGTAGCAATATACTAAAGGCTGAAAGGAAAACTGTCGGGGAGACTTAAGATGTCGGGGGAACTACAAGATGTCTTGGCGAGTGTATGAATGTTCGTAAAATTTACAATGAAAGGATTGACCAAGATTTAAAATGTCTTGCTGATATGCTACTTGATGTGATAGCGAGAGTTTCAAAAATCCCGCTTCATGCATGTCTTAGCCAAGACATTAATAGCATGATGAAGCATAAATGATTTTGTGAATCAAGACGAATCCAGTTGAAAGAATTTTCATAGAATTAACAATAGAGGAAAGCAGAAGAGCAAGCAAAGGATTGGGGCATTCTCCCAACTTGAAATCTCAGGTGAAATACAGTAAGTTCTTCATTCCTTAATTCTTGCAAATTTCGAAGAATGGAAACCAATAGTTCAGAAAAATCAAAAGGTAGAAAACATGGGGAAAGTGGTCAATCAAAAGGGAAAAGGCAGAAAACTGAAATTCAGCCAGAGAGCACCAAACGAAAAATTAAACCAAGATCTCATAGACCAGCTACCTAGTTCTGGACCCAAAGCTAGACGCTCTGCACAACTTAGGGCAGAAGTGGATAAACTAGATGATAAATGTAAATTCATAGGAGATGTTTGGACTCCAATTAAAGGCTATGAATTGTTCAACTTCCATTACTATCAGAGGAATCATTTTGAACTAGTATGTAACCCATGGAAGCTTAATCTGGGAAACTGGTTTGCCCTAATGTTTTTGTCGATGTCAAATTGGTGAAATTGTTGGCTAGTCATTATAATCTGAGACATAAAGCCATATGTGATCTATCTAGGAACCCATTGATACACTTATTAGAAAATGCAATAAGTGAAGTCTTTAAATTAGAAGGAATATGCAACGAAAGGATTGTAGGTGAAGAGCTCGAGAAAGAATTCAGAAGGATGGACACCATTTATAAGGGTCTGAGATTACCCCTGCACATAATTAGGCACGGTGGTGAACCAATTCTGATGGAAGACAGTGAAGGACCACCATTCCATATAGATCTTTTCGAGCCTTATATGAAGTACACCTATTTCTCGGTAGGACAAATATTGGGAATGGAAGTCCCGTAGTATATGGCAATTGTGCCCATGGTGATTGCGGTAGATATTCAGTATCACAACTCTAGGCCTTTTGATTATGCCTCATATGTGTTTAAGGAACTTGATGCTGGGGTGATGGCAATAAAAAATGGAGCCTTTGTCTTGCACCTTAGGAATTATTCATTATTGATGCACTTGGTGTTATACTTTAGACAAGAATTAGGGTTGTGGCCCTAGGAGCTGAGAATTTCATAATTTGATAAAGTAGGCAAGCCATTGCCTATTCAGTCATGGACTACTGTTTGGGACAATAGGTTTTCTAATTCTATTTTTATACATTTTGAAGAATACTTTGTGAAACCACTGTACAAATTTTATAATCATCCATGTGAATATTCTTTGTCTGATGAGATAAAAAGGTTTCTCGAACCTAGAGATTTTACTGGACCAATCAGCCATAATTGGGGGAATTGGTATTGTTTAGAGAATTCCACCATGATTACGGTTTATGGATTTGAATATACCCCATTCATTTTTCTTAGAACAGTTCCAGACTAGATTGCATACTTAGAAATTGTTAGGCAAATGGATTTCTCCAGTGTTATGAATTTAAGTTCTTTTGGAAAACAGGATTTTGTGCCTAGTACATTATGTTTCAGTGACTTTATTGTGTTAGCAAAGGAAGGGTATAATCTGATTCTTGATAAGTTGTTACAGTATAACATGAAAAGAGGACCATTGAGAACAAAATTTGATCTAGAAGGGTATATTCACTCTGTTAAACAAAGGATAAACTTTGGAGGGTATCACCATGTGCCCTACAAATTTGATGATATGTTCAGAAACTTGGAAGTAGAAGAGGCAAAGATGGTTGTTGAATGACATAATCAAGAGTTGCTAGATATAAATTTGTTGTCTTCCGGAGAAGAAGTATCTGAGGCTAATATACCACAAGGTCTACATAACAAGGTATCAAGGGTGATGACTTCAGATTACACCTGTTCTGCTAGAGAATTAAATATCAAGGAAAGTGTAGATACAGATACAAGGCACAAGGAATATAAATATTTTGTAGCAGATGGTGAGTTTATAAAATCTTCAAAATTTAAAACATTTCTATGTAAGCAAAAAGGAAAAGAAATAAGAGAACTGGTTGACAATGTCACACCAGGAAACGAAGAACAATTGTTGAAAAGTTTGAAAGATGATGTGGAGAAAGAGATGGCAAGAATGACCCCTAAGAAAGGGAGGGAAATGTTAGAAAGAGATGGTGTCATGATATTCCCTGGACTAGACCTCAATTTTGCACTAGTCTTCGACAGTTTCCCGAAGAACAATAATACTGCACACAAGCTCAGCCTAAAAAAGGTGATAGAAGTTAATGCAGGATCAAAGTACAATCTAGATGAGGAGACATTGATGATTTGGGCCTTGTATCCACCTCACAGGAGGTCAATTGTCATTTATACTGAGAAAGCATTCAGGCATGTTATGACCCTAAAGGTTGGGGAGGTTGACCAAGTGGCAACATCAGAGATTGGGATTAATGTAGCAAAGTTGAATAAGGCCCAAATACAGACATTGATCAAAGAAAAGGAGATGTACAAACCAAATAATGAAAGAATGTTGAGAGAAAATGAGCGTCTAAAGGATTTAGTAAGTGTTACAATGGAGCCAACCAAGCTGCTCGTCCAGGGTGAAATTTCACAAACAAAAGATCATTGGGAGGAGTCAAGTGCATATTCTGAAGGAAAATATGACACACTTGTAGCAGTGATCAAAAGGAGGCAAGCCAGTTTGACCATTTGGTTAAATAAACTTTGGGGAGTACACTCACAGAACTTTGATGCGTTGAAAGAACATAGAAGAGTGGATGATATAATCCAAGAAAATCTCCAGGAGATAAAAAACCGGGGTGCTCTTGAAAATGTGGCAATTGAGGCTACTAATCGTTTTATGGATAAGCACAAAGAACTCTTTGAAGAATTACAAGGGGCTGCACAAGGTTTGATAGATGCTGCCAAAAATGGATTGACTGCATTCTTTGATGATGGAGGAAAATTAAAAGAAATGACCGCATGGAAAAATGAAAATGAATTAATACTGCAGGAGATTCTAAAGATGGCTACCACGAAAGATGCAAAATTGGATGAAGCATGTGAGTAGAACGAGAGGATGGCAAAGATGGAGATCATGATCCGTAATGCATTAGGAGATGCAGACACACATGAGCGCCGAGACTACGTGGATCATATGTCAAAAGTCCACTTATGGCTTAGTAGAGCTTAATTACTTTTGATCTTAGTTTCATACTTAAGAATTTTCTGAAAGGATGCGTCCTTTCAGGCGGTTGATGTATAAATATCCATTTTTTGTAGCAATAAAAGTGAATTATTAGGGAGTTAGAAGATAGACAGTAAGAAATATAATATTTCCAGAATGTTTCCATCCAAAAATACTATGTTGCATGTATAAAATTTTGAGGAAGATAATGAAAGACTTTTGATTTGGTGGTTTCATTATGGTATCAGTTGTTTGTTGAATTTCTGCAATTATTTGATTGTCTCTAATCTGATGTTTCTTGATTATTTAAGTTGAAGTATCAAGTATATGTTCAATTTATCAGTGCACATTTGTTGTATCTATGTGATTTGATTAATTGGGTTCTTTAAAGAAGAATTAAATTCCTTTCAGTCAATTACAGTAATCTGGGAATGTTATTTGGATCAGTAAGAAGAATCAAATAGTTAGGATTGATATTCTGCCTCAAGTAGGGTTTGTCAATCAAATTTTCGCATGTTTATACCAGCTATAAACTCATATTTTTATTCCAAACAATTAGAGAACTTGCTAGATAGAAGCCATTCATCTAAGAGTTTCCTTTGACTTTGTTTTACCCAACAAGGCACTGGTCTCCCCTATTTCATTATTTAGTTTTATTCATTTTAGTTAACATCGATTAACTGAACATATGAGATTTTCCTTATTTCATCATTTAGTTTCATCCATTTCATTTGACATTTGTTAATTGAACATATTATATTTCACCTTGATATTGCTTATACAATTTATACCAAATTTGGATCATATCTAATATTGCTTATACAATTTATACCAAATTTAGATCATATGTGATATTGCTTATACAATTTATACCAAATTTAGATCATATCTGATATTGCTTATATACTATTTATACCAAATTTAGATCATATCTCTCCACTGTCAAATTGCCATTTTGGATAGATTAGTCAAGCAGGAAGCATAGTTCAAAATCTGCAGCATTCATATAGGTACACCTGCCTAGGTTTAGCAGAGCCTTAAGAGTAGAAGGTTCAACTGTACTGGTTGGCCTTGTTAGTTGGCCAATAGCATTATGAGAGCTTGGCAACCTCTCGTAGTTCAAACCTGCGTTTTTGAGACCTAACAAAACCAGAGACCTAATTACTCATAGCCATGACCAAGATATTCCATCTTTCTAGGAATGAGGAAAAAATTAAAATATCCCTAACCTCATCAACAAAGAACTTACTTAACTGATTGGTGGTCATGTTAAAGTCATTCAAATGATAAAAAATAGACCCATCTTCTTACATTTTCATATTAAGTAAACATTTCTTAAGAAATGTCTTGTTGGAAGCTAAGATTTTTCATACATTTTAGTCAATGTATTCATCAAATCATTTTTGTCATGTATTTTGCTATGTTGAAAGTCATAGACACTTCTATGTTGAAAGCCACCAACACTACTAGGCACATATGTATTGTTCCTAGTGCCTTTTTGTCAAGAATCTCACAATCTTCATCTTTTATATCCATCAACTCTTTTACTTTTTTGCCTAATGGTAAGAAAATATTCTTTTGATATTATAATTTAAGAAATTTGACTCTGATAAAAAGAAAGGTACGTTCCTTTGAGATTAAATCTCACTACAAATTCAAATTAAATTAACTAACTAAAATGCATAAGGGAGATAAACTTCAATAAAAATATCTATTAATAGAAAAATAAATAAAATATAATGATTGCATAAACAAAAATAAATAAATGATAAGAAACATGTGGTTAAAATTTGAGATTCTTGGCTAAGGCATTGCACCACTATGTTGTTTGAAACAAATGTGAGCAACAAATCCCATAATATATGGTTTGAACTCTAGAATCCACCTAATTTTCAAACACAACAAGACAAGAATTTTGGGGAAACACCTTAATCAAACCCCTACTTTGGTGTTTCCACCTTAACGACAGCCAAGATAGATAGATAGAAAAA
>CM021100.1:84300423-84395812 GCA_007115665.2 Sequoiadendron giganteum | reverse complement strand
AAATACTCTTAAAATAGATGTTTTTAAAAGGAGTTGTTTTCGATAGAAATTGCCAAATATTTGTGAACTCGAACTTGATATTAGAGGATGGTTAACTTGAACAATTAAATAGTATTAACTGTCCATTCAATTTGGGGATGGCATGCAGAATTCCAGTTATGTTTTGTGAATGGAATTTAATTGGAAAATGATTTAAGGAAGATTATGCAATTTTTGCACATGGTAATTGGTTTTGCTTGAAGGTTCTTTTCACGACAATATTTTTGGGAAGAGGCTTTCTTTATTTCTCTGAGTGTTTTGATTGAAAAATTATGAAGATTGTGAATTCTGAGGCTTGATCGTGTTGGAAAGGATACAGAGATCAACTTCACTCTCTATGGGAATCCGGGAAAGAGCTCCAGGTTTTCTTCTGTAATTTTGTTTGTTCTTGAATTCGAAACTCTGAAATGATGATTATAGTATATGGTTTGCTTTATGTTATGATTTTTGGTCTGAAACCTGCACAAACAACAGATAACAAAAAACATTAATGATTAGTTTGATTAAATTAAAGAAAAGAAATAGAGAGATGAAAACTTTGGGAAATCTAGATTTGAATATCTGAAATTGGAATAGGATAATATGATATCCTATTGGCTTTGTGCGCGACCGATCCATTTCCAAAACTTCCCATAGGATCACTTTTCAAGAGTTATCTGCTTTAAACTTATAGTATCTCCTCATTCCATAATGTTCATTGTAAGATCAACCGGGTGTTATTTGCACTAAGTGTATTCTGTAATAAATTTTCTTTCTCTAATCCAGGATTCTCTTTTTATGGATTGTCAGAGGAAACCGATTCTCTTCTTTATCTTATACGCTGTATATACATGATATATTTTTATTAAGATCTTTAGGATTCTTGCTTCAAACGACCGAAACAGAAGATGGATGTTCCTTAACCAGTTTTAATTGATATTGATTTTCGATGAAATTAGAAACTATCTTTCTGCTTTAAACTCAAGTTTATCTTCGCTTAGGGTTGGCTTCTATTTGTGGCTAGACTTGCCTTAGGAATTCGTGTAATCTCTGAGAATTTCGTTGAGGCATGTTAAAGTTTTCTTTAAGTATTCAAAAACTTGCTCTTTGATATGGTGTTGACTATGTGTAAAATAATAGTTGCCAAAATTGATGATATCAATATGTTAGCCTCTCATATGTTATAGCTCTCTCCATGCTCAACTATAGTTTAATCACATCCATTCGATGATTATAGTGGGATTTTCCAGTTGCGTTTATAAACTATCACTGTCCATACATATATATAGGGGAGTTGAGATTCAGTGTGCTCCGAATTAGGGAGATTATCCAATAGAGTTATGTCTTGGTTAATCACAAATAGGTAGATAGGGTCCATTCAAACAACTCTTTACAAGGGGCTCAACTGGGGTGGTGATTCCAATATAAAACTTGGAGTTTAGGCACTTATTGCCTCATTACCTACTCAGTTAAAAGGAATGATGTGGCCGACGGCCAAGATACTTGATATTCTTACTGTTAGTAATCTTCTGGTTACTTGAATATTGTATTTGGCTGAAGACATTTTCTCTTTACTTATTTTCAACTCTGTCATCATTGTTTCTGATGCAAACTAGTCTTGGTGGTCTAGACTAAGCGTTCTAATTTTCCTTTGTAGTCGATGCCTTGCATGATTGAGCTGTCGTAGCTCTTCGTTATTCCTTCTCTGGATTTCAAAAAGAAAAAACTCACACAATTTTTTTATCTTCCTTCTGATTATTATTGTCGGCTGAGTTTGTTGTAATCTTGCTCCTTATAGCCAGTTTCGTCTGTTTATCTATAATGCATACATTCAATTATTGGTTTTGTGAGAAGTGGGCTGCATGGCATCCATTTTGTGTCGGTTGCAGTCATCTGAACTTCCTCACTTCTTATGCATGGTTTGCTTCTTTAGAAATCTCGATAACTCTTGTTTTATCTCAGTTCCATCGATTTTTATTTGCATGCGTAGCTGTCAAATTATCTTAATCTGTGAAATACGCATCATTGGACCAACCTTTCTGACTTTGTTTTGTCTTTTAGAAGCTGAAGTTTCTTTTGAGTCTCCTGTGTAGCTCGTTCTGCCTTTTGAAACTCTTTCATTGCTATAGATCGTTTGTGGGATTTAATCATTTATACTACATGGTAGATGCGCTTTGAATCCTCAGATCTAAGGAAATTTCCTTAACATAATTACTGCTAGGGAATAACAATGTTGGCGTATAGATGGCATTAAATTGATGCCTGAAACATTGAGGATTATCCTCTTAAAGAATTCCCTCCATCTTGTGGGCCACTGCCTCTCTCTTTCCGTTGAGCCAAGTTATGGCTGATGAATTTCTGTATTTGAAAGTTTATTTTTTTTATGCAACGTTGTGGTGTCTTTCTTTTGAATAGTAGGATCTGAAGTTGCACCATCACTACTAATGATTCCTTCTTGTTAAATCTATTCCTAAGTAGTTAATATAGCCGACTATTATTTGATTAAGACAAAATGTCTATTATTATAGCATTCAGGTATCGTCTGTTGTTGAACTCTCATGCATATATTTTTGTGTCTATCCTTGTCATGCTTGGTTGCCACCACTGTTGGTCTTTAGATCGAATAAACTCAGAATTGAATGCGTCGGTTTGTTTATATGTCGCAATAATTTATTTTCTGCGTTAAGTCAATCTAATTTTAGTTCAATTGACATTTGAAATCCATGCACAAATGGTAACCCTGTGTGGCGGTCTCATCTCCATGTCGTCATTTTCAACATTGGTGGGGTGCGTCATTATCAAACTATACTGTATGTTAAAATATCTTTGGTCGGTGCTTACTATTAGTAAATCCATAAGACTAATATTGGTTGCCACTGTATATTAGCGTGTTATTTCTTTAAGGACTTACTTATCTCCTTGCTCATAGACCGATATATTGTAACTAGTGATTAACTTATTTTGGTATATATACAATACTTTCTTTTATTATATTTGTATTGGGAGTATTATGGAAATGTGACACAGAATAATATGATAATAGAAAATATAGTAATAAGATAAGTGTTACGGAAACAATATATTTCTTTATTGTTGGAATAATAATATAATTCTTTTAAATTTTAAGTGAAAGAAAATTAAATGGGAAAAATGTGATTTGAATGCATATTTATATTTATCCTCATATCAAATTTTCTAAGTTAGATTTTATCTGATGATCATGGTGATTTTATTACAAATACTATATCATCATATGGTTCTATTTAATAAGATCGTCTATTAAATTGACAATTCTTAACCTTTATTAAGTAGACCTTATTGTATTAAAGGAATCTTTCATTAGGAGAGCAATGCAGTTTCTCTTGTGGAATGAGTTTGTTAATTGATAAATGCGAAAATCATTATTATTATTATTTATATACATGATATGTATATATAGATTTGTATCTATACTTATAATAATAATTTTAGATTGATTAGGTTTTGTTATATGTATGATCGTCAAGTGAAAGAATCTATTTATTCTTATGAAGAATGATCATAAAATTTAATTTGTAACGAAAATCAAATAAGACATTTTAATAATTGTCTTGTATGAACATCTAGTTCAAAAATATTGACGAATGTTTATGTTGGGAATTTCGATATCTATATAGATGTTTATACGTGAATATTTGTGCTTGTTATGTAACAACAAGAAACAATGTATTAAGAATTTTAGAAATATGAATTATGATTATTTGGTTACGTGATGGAACATTTGAAGAACTTAGCAATGATAGTGTGGAAAACTAAAGAAAGGAAATTATTTGTTACTTGTAGATAATGGAAGGAGAACACCTTGTATATGTTGAACAATTTGTAACATGAATTGAGTGTTTTGTACACTCACCTTGGTATATATTCTTCTAGTATTGTTTAGATTGTTTGTACGAAACAAGAGTATGGTTCATATTGGAAATGAAAGTGGATTTTGGTTCATGTTCTATTATCTTGTATTTTGAATAGTAGAAGTCTTCCAGAGGCTACGAAAGAAGATTTGAATTGTAAAGTTTTATATGATCTTACCTTTTTGATCAATGACAATGATTTGTCTTGGGATTTAGCCTTGCACGATTGTTTCTACCCTGGGTGGTATGTTGATAGTTAGACAGATTATGTCATAGTTGAGTTATGTTTGTAAATGGATTTGTATGACGTGCATGTAATGGCTTTCCTTGGTACTTGATTTTGAGTTATGCAATTAGGGAGAGTGGCTTTCGATATGGGTCAAAACCCTTAAGTGGAACTAGGGTAACCTATCAAGAGTTTGTAATTCAGAGAAAAATTTAATTAATGTACTGTTGATTGGGTGATCTTCATAACTAATTTAGATAATTTGATGCCTCGCCTAATACCTTAATGCTTGTACAAATTAAGGGTAGGTTTAGAAGGCCTGGAATAGCATAGTCTTTTACTTTGTCTTCTCGAAAAGTAATCCGATTCCACATATGTATGTTTAGGGGTCAGGAATCGGTAGAGATTGCCAGGGTAACTCAAGATGAGGGCCGATAATCTAGGAAGGTTCACCAGGGTAACCTAGAACATTATATGTGATGACACTCTCATCCTAATACATTTGGTATTTTGTGTTGAGTCGCTGATTATTGTGACTGTGCCTTTGGGAGTTTTGTCTGTTATCTTGTGACTTAGATATGTTGTTATGTCATTATGTTGTGATGTGGTTGTCAACCATGTGATGTATGTACTATCTTCTTTGATGTTGTTTGACTTGAGGACCTGCTTCTATCTCCTAGCATGAGGGGTGGGCTTTTGAGCACCACATGATTGGGAGGAACGTACTCTATCCTCCATTGGGTCCCCTTGCAAGTGATGCAGTTCAAGATGAGATTGTTCTTGACAGGTTCTTGGATTCACTTTGTTCATAGAGTTGGACGTTGAGCGTGCTCATGGATGAGTTCGACAGTGTACTTGTTCTTCATCTTTATTTTGTACTCTCATGATGGTTACATGATATGTTATTATATTATGATACTGGTTGTATCGAGATTTTTCATAATCTCATTTTTTGTATCTTGAACTTGTAATCCATCTCTTTATGATAATATAATTGTGTTATGATACATTCTTATGTTTCTTGTTTGTGGATCATGATGAGTTATTCTTTTATGATTGTTTTAGTAGCATTGTTGTGGAAGCCTAAGATCACTCGTGTATATGTTGCTTGTCACATGTTGTAATAAATGTTTTTTTTTTTAAATTGTTTTGATCTTTAGATGTATTTCATGTTGTTCTTTGGGTTCCATGGCAAGGCATTACAACTTGGTATCAAAGCATAAGGTTATAACACTTGGTACTCTGGTGCATGTGAGCCTATTATGTTGACCTCGGTGTTGAACTCTTGAGTTTTTTTCCTTTTGGGTTGTTTCCACTTGTCTACCTGGGAGTTGTCGTTAGGTAGTGTCAGTCCAATGGTGCAGAAAACTAGTGGAAAGGATAGGACCCTTGGTGTAGTGTGCAATGCACCGATATCCTTCCTACTGGGGAAATGCATTAGGGACATTTATGTAGCATGTGTTTGGGATGAGTGTGAAAGTATATGTTAAGTTAGGATAAGTCGGGACTTGAAAATTGTTTTGAGTCTAATCGTTACCCTTGTTTGTGTGCAGGGATGGGAAATTCGAAGTCCTAAAAGAAGAAAGGAAAGGCAGTGAAGGCTACTGAAAAAGGGTGTGGTCATCAAGGAAAACCCTACACCAGAAGCTTCACCTTGTATTTTTGAAGATGAGAATCCGACCCATGCCATCTCTCGGCTCAAGATGGTAAAAGGGAAGAAGATTGTGGAGTTAGGACACATAGTTAAGGTGAAGAAACCACCTGCTTTACAGGATTGGCCATTGGGGTGTGGACCAAACACACCTATTTTGTCTAAGGAAGAAAAATAAATCCTTTGAGCACAACTTTTCGCTTCCATGAAGGTGGTTTGGGACTCTAATGAGGACCCTGAGGAGTTTCCTCCCTTAGAAGATGAGGAAACGGGTTGAGGTTTAGGTGAACCTCTTGGTAATAAGGGCCCAAGTGGCCCATGTCTGTTTGTAGGCTTCCAGGAGTAAGCCTTATCCTAGGGGGGGAGGATGTAGTGTCCCTCCATTGATGCTATTTGTTTAAATTTTTTTTTGACTGATTGTTAGTTGTCTAGTTTCTTTGGATGCTACATTACATTGTTCCAATATATCATTGATGTTGTGTTAGTAATTATTTTCGGTAGATGATACATTTGACATTATGATCACTAGATTATGTTCTTATGATGACATTATGATGGATATGTGCATATTATGGTTTATGTTGCTTTTGAATGTAAATGATGTTATCATGAGGTACTTGATGTTTACGATGTTGTGATGCATGTTAGTCTTGGTGAAGAAGACAATATAGCATTACTCACTTCTAAGTAATCTGCTACATTGTGACTCTTCTTCACAGTGTGTTTTGCAATATATGAGTTGATATGGTCGACAGTGCAGTTTGATGTAGCTTGCAGGTACAGGCATCGACTCCACCTGCTTCGTCAGGTCTGAGCGTGCCAAGACCCAATGGAAATACATTGATGGGAGATAGTATCTGGTCCTCTGTCATGAGCCATCATTCTTGAAAGAACAGGTACCCATTCATTACCTGTTTGGTTGACGTATGTCCCGTCTTGTTGTCTATTATTTCATCATGTCATTTTATGTTCGTCATGTTAGAAGTTGACTTGTTTAAATTAGATAAATGATTTGATTAATAAGTTTTGATTATGTTGTGATTTTAATTGCAATGATAGAATTAGATAACTATGTTAGATTATAAATTAAAGGTTTGATTTAATGTTTAAAAGGTCTAATCAGTTCAACTATTGAAATAGAATATTGATTCAATTTATATTGCTGAATTATTGTGCAACTTAAATACTCTTAAAATAGATATTTTTAAAAGGAGTTGTTTTTGATAGAAATTGCAAAATATTTGTGAACTCGAACTTGATGTTAGAGGATGGTTAACTTGAAAAATTAAATAGTCTTAATTGTCCATTCAATTTGGGGATGGCATGCAGAATGTTAGTTATGTTTTGTGAATGAAATTTAATTGGAAATTGATTTAAGGAAGATTATGCAATTTTTGCACACAACAATTGGTTTTGGCTGAAGGTTGTTTTCATGGCAATATTTTTTGGAAGAGGCTTTCTTTGTTTCTTTGAGTGTTTTGATTGAAAAATTCTGAAGATTGTGAATTCTGAGGCTTGATCGTGTTGGAAAAGATATAAAAGCTGATAACCTGTGATCAACTTCACTCTCTGTGGGAATTCGGGAAAGCGCTCAAAGTTTTCTTCTGTAATTTTATTTGTTCTTGAATTTAAAACTCTGAAATGATGACTGCAGTATATGGTTTGCTTTATGTTGATATTTTTGTTCTGAAACCTACACAAACAATAAATACTGAAAAACATTAATGATTAGTTTGATTAAATTAAAAAAAAGAAATACAGAGATGAAAACTTTGGGAAATCTAGATTTGAATCTCTGAAATTGGAATAGGATAATTTGATATCCTGTTGGCTTTGTGTGTGACCAATTTGTTTCCAAAAATTCCCCTAGGATCACTTTTCAAGAGTTATCCGCTTTAAACTTATAATATCTCCTCATTCGATAATGTTCATTGTAAGACCAGTCAGGTGTTATTTGCACTAAGTGTATTCTGTAATAAATTTTCTCCATCTAATCCAGGATTCTCTTTTTATGGATTGTCAGAGGAAACTGATTCTCTTCTTGATCTTATACGTTGTATATATATGAGATATTTTTATTAAGATCTTGAGGATTCTTGCTTCAAACGACCGAAACAAAAGGTGGACGTTCCTTAACTAGTTTTACTTGATATTGTTTTTCGATGAAATTAGAAACTATCTTTCTACTTTAAACTCAATTTTATATTGGCTTAGGATCAGCTTGTGTTTGTGGCTAGACTCACCTTAGGAATTCGTGTATTCTCTGAGAATTTCGTTGAGCCCTGTTAAATTTTTCTTTAAGTATTCAAAAACTTGCTCTTGGATATGGTGTTAGCTATGTGTAAAATAATAGTTGCCAAAATTGATGATATCAATATGTTAGCCGCTCATATGTTATAGCTCTCTCTCCATGCTCAACTATAGTTTAATCACATCCATTCGATGATTATAGTGGGATTTTCCAGTTGCGTTTATAAACTATCACTGTCCATACAGATCTATAGGGGAGTTGAGATTCGATGCGCTCTAAATTAGGGATATTATCCAATAAAGTTATGTCTTGGTCGATCACAGATAGGTAGATAGGGTCCATTGAAACATGTCTTTACAAGCGGCTCAACTGGGGTGGTGATTCCAGTATAAAACTTGGAGTTTAGGCACTTATTGTGTCATTACCTACTCAGCTAAAAGGAATGATGTGGCCGACGGCCAAGATACATGATATTCTTACTGTTAGTAATCTTCTAGTTACCCGAATATTGTATTTGGGTAAATAGGTTTTCTCTTTACTTATTTTCAACTCTGTCATCGTTGTTTCTAATGCAAACTAGTCTTGGTGGTCTAGACTAGGTGTTCTAATTTTCCTTTGTAGTTGATGCCTTGCATGATTGAGCTATCGTAGCTCTTTGTTATTCCTTCTCTGGGTTTCAAAAAAAAACTCATGCAATTGTTTTATCTTCCTTCTAATTTTTATTGTCAGTTGAGTCCGTTGTAATCTTGCTCCTTATAGCTAGTTTCATTTGTTTGTATATAATGCATACATTCGATTATTGGTTTTGTGAGAAGTGGGTTGTATGGCATCCATTTTGTGTCGGCTGGAGTCATCTGAACTTCCTCACTTCTTATGCATGGTTTGCTTCTTTAGAAATCCCGTTAACTCTTGTTTTATCACAGTTCCATTGATTTTTATTTGCATGCGTAACTGTCAAGTTATCTTAATTTGTGAAATACGCATCATTGGACCAACCTTTCTCACTTCATTTTGTCTTTTAGAAGCTAAAGTTTCTTCTGAGTCTCCTACATAGCTCGTTCTTCCTTTTCAAACTCTTTCATTACTACAGATCATCTGTGGGATTTAATCATTTGTACCACATGGTAGATGCTCTTTGAATCCTCAGATTTAAGGAAATTTCCTTAACATAATTACTGTTAGGGAATAACAATGTTGGTGTATAGATGGCATTAAATCGATGCCTGAAAAATTGATGATTATCCTCTTAAATAATTCCCTCCATCTTGTGGGCCACCACCTCTCTCTTTCCATTGAGCCAAGTTATGGCTGATGACTTTCTGTATTTGAATTTTTTTTTTCATGCAATGTTGTGGTGTCTTTCTTTTGATTAGTTGGATATGAAGTTGCACCATCACTACTAATGATTCCTTCTTGTTAAATCTATTCCTAAGTAGTTAATATAGCCGACTACTATTTGATTAAGATGAAATTTCTATTATTATAGGATTCAGGTATCATTTGTTGCTGAACTCTCATGCATAAGTGCACTTTCAGTTTAGGGGTTTAGTATTTATCATCTGGATATTTTTGTGTCTATCCTTGTCATGCTTTGTCGCTGCCACTGTTGGTCTTGAGATTGAATAAAATCATAATTGAATGCGTCGGTTTGTTTATATGTCATAGTAATTGATCTGTTGCGTTAATTCAATCTAATTTCAGTTCAATTGAGGTTCAAAATCCATGCACAAACGATAACCCTGTGTGGCGCTCTTATCTCCATGTTGTCATTTTCAACATTGGTGTTGGAGTTGAGAAGATACAACACCACAGAAGCCCAAAAGGTCTTTGCAAGCAAATAACCTGTTACAAGGAGAAACAAAGAGAAGCAATAAAGGAAAAGCTCAAGAATGTGGAGCCATGAATTCATACAAAATGTAAAATGAATTAATGATACAAAAGATAGTTTTCAACTACATATAGATGAAAACCCTAAAAAGGAAAACCCTAGGCTTGCACAATAATAATTAATATAGTAATTAATTATTATGCACATAATGTTAGCTTAAGTGAAAAGAGGTAAAAGGGAACTTTACGTAATTAAACAAATATTGTTTAATTAATAAAGTAGATACCCTATTACTCTAACACCCCCCCTTAAGATAGACATAGGGAGAAGCTAAAACCTAGAAGAAGCTACTGAAAGCAAAAGCAATGGGTCCTGGCAACAAGGCCTGATTAGGTACCTATGTACAAAATCAATGCAAACTAAATGAAATGGGGTAAAGGAGAAAACCCAGTGGGAACAAAACTCCTCCCCAAAATAGAATGCAAGGAAGGAATGCAATGCACTAATGAAAGAAGGATAGGAGGTGGATAACACGATACCCCCCATAGACAACTTCTATCATATAAGTACATGTACAATGATCTCCATAAGAGAGATAGAAAGAGAGAAGAAGGCCCCCCACAATGAAGAAATTCTTGTCACAATGGTAGATGCCTGATGTAGAATCCAAAAAGAGATCCTGAAGCGGCAAATGATATTCCTCCCCTTGGGAAGAAACGGATCCATGGACTTGTATCGAAGAAACCCTGTGAAGAATGATGAACCAATCTGTCTCAAGATGTGTGCCATGATAGGATGCTGAAGAGTCTCACTGTCTGAATGGAAACAAATAATGCCAAATCCAAACTGATGTGGAGAATACTGAAATGCAACCTCTGAATGCACGGATAATGGTGGGCGAATAGTGATAACCTGACTGTCAAGGTAGAGGAGATGAATATCCTCAAAATAATCCTCCAAATCTGCAATATAGGACTCAACAAACAAGAAAGATATGTCTGCAACATAAGAATCCAAAGTAGCTATGTCTGGAAGATGTATGATTCCCTGCTGCACTGAATCAAGAACAACAAGAGATGCTGATGAAGTCTTAGTCTGAAGAGTAGGAACTATGAGACAAACCTCTGATCCATCGGAATATGTAAGGGTGTCTAAATACTCAAGCTCCTCTAAAGTATCATGATCAAATGGTGTATTCTCTCGCCAAGCAATGGGTATGAGACAATCTGAAGCAGGATCCTCTGGGAATGGAGATAGAATAGGGTCTCCATAGATCTCCCAAATACGTGTCCAAAGTGGGTGAGGACAATCAATGTCTGATATAACAAACACAGTGTCATGATCAACACTAGACAATATAACTCCTGCAATGTGATTTCTAATAATATCCCATGCTAATCTTCCCTCTAAAGTTGTTGGTTCAGGTATTAGATCATATAAATAAGGAAAAATATTAAGCCACCTACAATGTGTAAGTATACCCTTTTCCCATGAATCATAATTACCCCGTTCCAGAAGAAAAACTGAAGGGTGAGTAGAGAAACCCATGATAACTCTTCAAATGAAAAATTCAGAGACTAATGATCTCAGCAATGATAAAGCATATCAACATAACCCATCCAACGCAAACAAACCCCTGTAGCTCCAAAAATCTTCAAAAAAAGAACAAGCAGTTGCAGATCTGAAGCTTTGATACCATGTTGGAGTTGAGAAGATACAACACCACAGAAGCCCAAAAGATCTTTGTAAGCAAATAACCTGTTACAAGGAGAAACAAAGAGAAGCAACAAAGGAAAAGCTCAAGAATGTGGAGCCATGAATTCACATAAAATGTAAAATGAATTAATGATACAAAAGATAGTTTTCAACTACATATAGATGAAAACCCTAAAAAGGAAAACCCTAGGCTTGCACAATAATAATTAATAAAGTAATTAATTATTATGCACCTAATGTTAGCTTAAGTGAAAAGAGGTAAAAGGAAACTTTACGTAATTAAACAAATATTGTTTAATTAATAAAGTAGATACCCAATTACTCTAACAATTGGTGGGGTGCATCATTATCAAACTATACTGTATGTTAAAAAATCTTTGGTCAACGCTTACTATTAGTAAATCCATAAGAGTAAAACCAATACTGGCTGCCACTGTATATTAGCGTGTTATTTCTTTAAGGACTTACTTATCTCCTTGCTCATACACCGATATATTGTAACTAGTGATTAACTTATTTTGGTATATATATAATACTTTCTTTTATTATATTTGTACTAGGAATATTATGGAAATGTGACACAAAATAATATGATAATAGAAAATATAGTAATAAGATAAGTGTTACAGAAACAACGTTGTTCTTTATTGTTGGAATAATAATATAATTCTTTTAAATTTTCAGTGAAAGAAAATTAAATGGAAAAAATTTGATTTGAATGCATATTTATATTTATCCTCATATCAAATTTTCTAAGTTAGATTTTATCTGATGATCATGGTGATTTTATTACAAATACTATATCATCATATGGTTCTATTTAATAAGATCGTGTATTATACTGACAATTCTTAACCTTTATTAAGTAGACCTATCTATATTAAAGGAATCTTTCATTAGGAGAGCAATGTAGTTTCTCTTGTGGAATCAATTTTTAAATTGATAAATGCGAAAATTATTAGTATTGTTATTTATATACATGATATGTATATATAGATTTGTATCTATACTTCTAATAATAATTTTAGATTGATTGAATTTTGTTATATGTATGATCGTCAAGTGAAAGAATCTATTTATTCTTATGAAGAATGATCATAAAATTTAATTTGTAATGAAAATCAAATAAGACATTTTAATAATTGTCTTGTATGAACATCTAGTTCAAAAAGATTGACGAATGTTTATGTTGGGAATTTCGATATCTATATAGATGTTTATACGTGAATATTTGTGCTTGTTATGTAACAACAAGAAACAATGTATTAAGAATTTTAGAAATATGAATTATGATTATTTGGTTACATGATGGAACATTTGAAGAACTTAGCAACGATAGTGTGGAAAATTAAAGAAAGGAAATTATTTGTTACTTGTAGATAATGGGAGGAGAACACCTTGTATATGTTGAACAATTTTTGACATGAATCAAGTGTTTTGTATACTCACCTTGGTATATATTCTTCTAGTATTGTTTAGTTTTTTTGTATGAAACAAGAGTATGGTTTATATTGGAAATGAAAGTGGATTTTGGTTCATGTTCTATTATCTTGTATTTTGAACATTAGAAGTCTTCTAGAGGCTAGGAAAGAAGATTTGAATTGTAAAGTTTTATATGATCTTACCTTTTTGATCAATGTAAATGATTTGTCTTGGGATTTAGCCTTGCACGATTGTTTCTACCCTAGGTGGTATGTTGATAGTTAGACAAATTATTTAATGGTTGAGTTATGTTTGTAAATGTATTTGTATGATGTGCATGTAATGACTTTCCTTGGTACTTGATTTTGAGTTATGTAATTAGGGAGAGTTGATTTCGATAGGGGTCGAAACCCTTAAGTGGAACCATGGTAACCTATCAAGAGTTTGTAATTCAGAGAAAACTTTAATTAATGTACTGGGGTTTGGGTGATCTTCATAAGTAATTTAGATGATTTGATGCCTTGCCTAATGCCTTAATACTTATATAGATTAAGGGTAGGTTGAGAAGGTCTAGAATGGAATAGTCATTTAATTTGTCTTCTCGAAAAGTATTTCTATTCTACATATGTATGTTTAGGGGTCGAGAATCAATAGAGATTGCCAAGGTAACTCAAGATGAGGGCCGATAATCTAGGAAGGTTCAACAAGATAACCTAGAACATTGTATGTGATGACATTGTCGTCCTAATACATTTTGTCTTTTGTGTTGAGTCACTGATTGTTGTGACTATGCCTCTGGGAGCTTTGTTTTTTATCTTGTGACTTAGATATTTCGTTATGTTGATATGTCATTATGTTGTGATGTGGTTGTCAGCCATGTGATGTATGTATTGTCTTCTTTGATGTTGTTTGATTTGAGGACCCGCTTCTATCTCCTAGCACAAGGGGTGGGCTTTTGAGCACCACATGGTTGGGAGGAACATGCTCTATCCTCCATTGGGTCCCCTTGCAGGTGATGCAGTTTGAGATGAGATTTTTATTGACAGGTTATTGGATTCACTTTGTTCATGGATTTGGACGTTGAGCGTGCTCGTGGAAGAGTTCGACAGTGTACTTGTTCTTCATCTTTATTGTGTACGCTCATGATGATAACATGAGATGTTATTGTATTATGATATTGGTTGTATTGAGATTTGTCATAATCTTTTTTGTTGTATCTTGAACTTGTAATCCATCTCTTTATGATAATATAATTGTGTTATGATACATTCTTATGTTTCTTGTTTATGGATCATGATGGTTTATTATTTTATGATTTGTTTTAGTAGTGTTGTTGTGGAACCCTGAGATCACTCGTGTATATGTCGCTTGTCACATGTTGTAATTATATGTTTTAATTTTTTTTTGTTCAGATCTTTAGATGTATTTCATGTTGTTCTATGGGTTCCATGGTGGGGCGTTATAGGAAAAACACTCAAAAATGGCCTTTGAATGACAAATTAGTGTGTGACACTAGCACTGCACATGGATGTCCATGATAGATGCTAGTGTCCAAACAATTTACACTAATTTTTTTTTACAAGAACATAAAGGAAACACAAAAATGACATAAAGAAGTGACCCTGGAAAACATGGATTGAGCACCCTAAGAGGGAAGAAGGTTGATGCAAGGGTTGAAATGAGTCAACACAAACACTAAGTGAATGGACACTAAATTTTGCAAGAAACATAGTGTGAAATTACAAGGGTGTGCAATTTACGACACTACATATATAAATAGTCCTCTATTTGTATCTTCCATAGCTCGTATTTTTATTCATTAAACTTCTTGATCCCAAATTTTCCTTCTTTTGCCATTGCTCCCACTTGAACCAAGAACACTCCTTTTGAGCGTATCAGCCAAATAAATGCATGAATATGATACCAATTGTTAGGAATATGGTTGTAGAGTAATATAAAATAAAATGATTATATAAATAAATATAAAATATAGAGATAAAAATAAATGTGTCTCACCCAATTTGAGCTACATCTATGAAGAAATAGCCAATCGTTCATTTATTACATCTAAAGGGTTACAACCTACATCACATATGTTGTAACTTCCTCTTCGCTCTCTCATTATCCCCACACACAATGCAATACAATCCATAGTCATAATACAATACCCTCATAAAAAAGGGGGTTGCCTTCTAGGGAAAGAAAAAACCAACATAACCTCTAATGTCAAATATGCAACCTAATGATGAATAATCTAGATTTATAATGAAAAATAATTATATAATTTGTTAATCCTTCACACCTCCTAAAATGAAATGGGCTCCAAAACCAACAATAACCAACACATTTTTTTGCTACACCTCCATTTGAGTTTGATTAGTGGATATGAATGAATACCATGCCACAATGTCACCCTAGTTTCAAAGCATGTAGAAATCTTCCAAACTAATAATGCATGTGTTGTATTGAGAAATATCCAAAACATAATCTAAGTTGGACCCAAAAAATGAATCAAATCAAAAGCCATTATCTTCATTGTATCCTTTAGTCCCCCCATGTCTAAAATAATCATTTTAAAATACATGAAATATCCAAGTTATTCTCAAACACCATAAATTTTTCACCTAGAACCCATTGAATAGCAAACAAAATCTTTCCACTTCAAGTTTTGAGTACATACTATAGTCACTTCTTCGTCAACTTCCCTAAAAAAGCCATTTTCCTTTGTCTGCATAACAAATGATTAGGGGTATCCATAATGTAGATAAATTCCAAGCAAGATGAGAGAGCTTCTTATAACCAGAATTATTCTCCAACATCCAAAATATTAAACAAACACGATTACACAAAAATAGGAGGTAAGATGTATGTGATACATTTTCCTTTCTTCGCTAGGACATAAATTAATAACTTAATGAAATCAAATACAATAAACTGCACCTATTAATCATTACCCATAGCTCCCAAGCCGTTGAGATGTTTCACTATAGGTTTTAGAGTAAAATAGGAAAAAACCTAATTAATTAATTAATTAGAACTCTTTTTACTTTATTACACTTAAGCTAAATAGAGAAATAGAGAAAGAAATCTAAAAAATACATGTGTGCTAGGTATTGAGGTTCTTGTTTCAATAAAAAATCAATACATACAAAACAAGTTATGTGTAACGACATACACCTATGTCCAAATTATAATTTTTTTGACTTTAAAAATTAATTAAAAAATATATGCAACAAAAAAATGAAAAAATATCCATGCACTAGATATTGATGTTAAAAATCTATATTTTAAAAATTATAATTTTATCCTTTTAATAAAAAATTTATGTGTGATGACATAAAGGCCACTTTTTAAATGGTGTTTTCTATAAAAATAATTTATTAAAAGTTACATAAACAAAATCATAATTTATTTCTAATTTTTAAAATATATATATTTAGAATCTATAGACACCTAAAAATGTCCTAAGCATATCACATGTACCTAATCTGATTACTAACACCATTTTCTCTCCTAAATCACCATTTTCTCTATTTAATTAAATAATGCCAAGTATTTAGTTAAATTCATCATATTTCTCTTATTAATTGAATAACTAAGGTTAGTTGGTTAATTTATCACTTTCATGCTAATATTCTTCTTATTTGATTAAGTAATGCAATTTTTTTAATTCAATGTCATCATTCTCACTTTGATTAAATAATTCCTAATTGTTTAATTAAAGATCTTAATTCATCCACTTGGGTAAGTGCAAGAAGTTGGGTCCAAGAAGAGGGGAAGTTTCAGCCCAAAAAAAATCTCGCACAAAACGCGTACGCATTTTTAAAAAATACATACACATTATGGATTAGGTACCTGACCCTAAATTCAAAACATGTATGTGTTATGATTCGGGTATGCGAACCTAAAACGTGTACACGTTTCTTAAAGATATATATTTTTTTAAAATAAGCGATTGTGATTTCATTTTCACAGTCAGTTTTAGCTGTGCCAAAAGGAGAAGAAGATTGTGTATGCATTTCAAAGGGCCAAATTGAATACAAATTTCATTGCCACCTCTTGTCGATGCAACCGACATTAGCGACCTCTAGGTTGGTTGAATTCTACCATTTTTTTTTCTTTATATCTTGCATTTTTGTTTTGTAATTATTATTTAGTTTTTGTTTGTTTAGTTTCTTTTAGTTTAACATTTTATAGTTATTAAATTACATTTAATTAACTGAAAACATCAACGAAACAAACAACGTTAAATTCTAAATCGAAAACCATAAAAATAAACCTAAATTCGACACATTTAATTTAGAAATTTCAGAACCCTAAACCCTAGGTTCTAAAAAATATAGGTCCTTAAAATTTAATTTACCCAGGTTAATCCTTGGACCTAAACCCTCAAACGTAAACTAAAACCCTATTTACCCTAAAACATTCCATACTCAACCTAAACCCTAAACGTAAGCTAGATGTTAAACACCATTTCCATAATCAACTATATAGTTTAACCATTCTCATTTTTTAGTATGGTTACAAGTTTCAATCTCATTAGGAATGATCATGTTGCTCTTGCTCAAATTGAGTAATTTCAATTTGGAAATTGCCCTCCTTTCTTGCTTTATTTTGCGTCCTCCTTGTCATTGGTTCTTAACTTTCACTTCACATAATTTTAGAAGTATCCCTCCTTGGAGGTTTCTTACATTTTTTATTTGACATAGATACATTTTCATGTCATCAAATCTCTAAATAATTTATAGTAAAGATCTAACTTGTTCCATTTTTGCATGATAAATTATGCACACCAACTCACATGTATAAATATGATTTCATTGTACAACTAAATTTAAATTTAGTGAAGTCTTTGTGTACTTAAAGAAGCCATTTTCAACATGTCTTGAATAGAGATCAAGCTCATCTTTGTTTATTTTGTATGTATCACAATTACTGATTTAGCATATATTTATGTGTCCCTTTGAATGTCTTCTATTATTTTTTATTCTTATCTAAATAGTATGCTTTGAAAAAAATGAATGAGATTATAAATTGATGTTATTGTTAAACTTATAATTTCTTATTACCTACTTTGTCCCACTATAGAGAACTTGTGTCTCTTATCATGAAATTTGAAAATTTAGATAAATCAATTTATGTCCTCGGATTTAATTAAATTCTATGTCATACTTGATAAATACACATGTAAATTCACAATCGATATACCTTAGCTCTATAGATATACTCTTGTTGGGAAACAACCACACCTATGAGTAAATTCCTCCTCGCCCCAAAAGATAAAGCTCCAGAGACCCATAAAAACTTAGAAGAATAAATTACTTATTGATGAATTAGTTAATTAATGATAGGCTTGATATTTATGAGCTCCATTGAGCACCCTTGTCTAACAATAATCCTTTAATATAAATAGAATCTAGTATAATTTTTACTTGAATTAGACTACATGGTTTTCATCATTTACCCATTTTGACACTCATTCTTGAGTTTTTCATAACCTAAATTATCTTGGGGACCTTTCAGGTTCTCTTTTTCCACCTTTATATATGTAATAGAAGACACTCTAAACAACCCCTAACCTCCTATTAACACCCAATTTGAGAAATCAAAGTTATATATCTACATGTGCCTTATTTTTCATTCTTTAGTCCTTTACCTACATAAATTAAATGGTTCCTCACCTCATGTTCACAGTCTCTATTTCTAATTTTCTTATTTAATTTTTCCAATAATGATTCAAAGAAGCCTCATTGTTGATATCGTAGCCTTTTGTGAGCTCTCAATTCTTGATACATTTTATCCAACTCCTATTTTAAATGTTGATGGTGATTTATTTAAATAAATCTTAAGTCTTTACCTTAATCCATGTGGTTTTATTTATTTTAAATAAATCAATTAATGCATATCATTAAATTTGGCTATAGTTTAATTATCAAGTGATATGTAGCTAAAAATAAGTTTATGGATTCAATTTAATGTGTACATGCTATGGATTTTTAACATTATGGATTTTTTAATGTTATAAATCGAATGGTCTTCAAATGACATGTATTTTAAATTTGTGCACGTTCAATCTAATATTTAAATAACTTTCAAATTGTGTGCATTATTTAATTAGTTTGTTGATATACATTTTTTAATTGTTTAACATGTAGTTGCCATTTGGTTACATTCACATGGATCCTGAATTTAACATAAAGGATTTTATGCTTGAACCACAAATTCCTATAGATCCCATAGATCCAAACCCACCACGACAAAAAAACCCCACACCTCCAAACTCTCCACCTCCTAACCCCCCACTCCCCATAGTAGATCAAGATCAGTTGAGAGAGAGCACTAGGGAAAATCTTATTGTGATTTAGGGAAATATAGATTTGATAAAAAAAATGAGCCTAGAATCCCCCCATCTCACACGGTTTGCATCTATGATGCAAACTATTGTCGATTCTGTTCGATCTATTGATGCAAACCTAGATAGGTTCCATCAATGAAGAGAAGAGAGAAGACAATTCTTTGCAGATGGATTGTCTGATAAAGAAATTAATGATCTTAAAATTACCAAACAAGTCATGTGCCAATATTTTTTTAACCCCCAAACAAACCAACCAATTCCACCCACCAAAAAACAAATTTCAATTTTATGGTGTAGGCATCCCCAGATAGCTGCACATTTTTGGGATAGATGGTGGATGGTGTTTGATAGTCCACCACATGGCAATTTTGAGGTGCCCCTATACTTTTTGAGAAAGTTATGGGTTGAGTTTGAGTTGGGTTTAAAACCCAACTATTTTGATATGAGGTCATTTTAGGGAGTTGGGAAAGGCATGCCCCAACATAGATTAGGAGCACGTGTTGATCCTGAGTGATGTGATCTAATTGCTCTTGTTGTTACTCCTCCTTCTTTTGGTGTTCTTGTTGCATTTCAGAAGCAGACCATGTTATCGACATTAGGAGCATTGAGTTCGCTTTCAATACATCTCACTCATCATACTACACACGCGGTGGCTGAAGTGGTTAATAGAGAGCATGAAGGCTCGGGCAATAGGAATACTTAGGCATCCACTTCAGGTGACCCACATGCATCTGGGACATAGTCCTATATGGATTTACTATATTTTGAGCATCATCCTACACATGTATGTTCATCTTTTGAACTTAATTTTTTTTTTGAAATGTGAAAAATTCATGTAAATAATAACATCAAATTATATATGATACAATATTAATTCAATAAGTGTTCGGTGTAGATGCATGATCACACGATGCATGGAACTCAAAATGATCATGTCTATATGTCGAGTGTTTTAGATCTGGGCTCACCTTTTGGTTAGGTACTTGAACCAATATATTAAATAGTTTGTGTGGATATATCTAATTTGTTTTGAATGTATACACATGTGTGAATTGATATATTATATCTAGATGTAGGGAGGTCATACAATACCTAGTATTGACCAACGACAAGTTGTGGTGAGCACTCTTGAGCCATCATCAACTCAGGTGCGTGCTTTGAAAAGTTTGTTAATTTTGAATTAAATACACATCATAGATCTAATTTAATTTTTTCATTTACATACACATGCGTGAATGATCTATACAAATTATTGTACATCTATATGTAGGGATTTCATGAGATACCCATCGTAGGTGCACCTAAGACATCGTTAACATTTATGTATGGGTAATCTCAGGTGCTTGATCATTAGGTCATATCATTTGAGGTTGTAAACTTTACTAAATCTCCTAAACAAATTTTACGGATCTTTTAAATATATATATATTCGAGGTTTTAACATATTTGCTTTATATGAACATGCAGGATATAGTAGATCAGGCATTTAGATCTTCTCAAGTGACAATTATGCTACCCATTGAAAAAAATGTGCCAATAGATTCACATGATCATATGGTAATTTATGCATACTAAAAATCATTTTTATTGTATTTACTAGATATTTAATTAAATTTATATTTTTACCTAAAATTTTATATTTTCAAGTTTAAATATGTTTAATTATATCAAAATTTATAAATAACTTTAAATCTAATTTCAATTTTCTTGTACTCTTTTACAACATGGTGCAGGTACATCTAATCGACATGGAACAAAGAGGAGACTTGATTTGATTGATCGAACTGATAGTTAGATGGTTTTAAATTTTAAATGGACTATAGATCTCTAGTTTTATTTAAATATATGTGTTGGACTTGACATATACATTTTGAACATGTTATTTCATAGACCATTTCACATACATTATATTGATTAATATTATCATATTTGTGTTTATTTATATCGGTTGACTTTAATGTGATGATTATATATGTAGTCAATTATGATCGTTTTATGTTCATTTTGATGATTATATGCACTCATGTATGTACAAATATTTTATCTAATTTTCAATTAATACATGCACTATATAAATTCTTATCTCGAGAATCAAATTTCATATATATAATTTATCACATGGTTAGGTGACAAATTAAAACATTCCTTAAATAGTTTAGATTATATTCATAAGAAATTAAGGGCGGGTAATTTTAACTATTTTCCAATTCTAGCAAATATTTGAATCAATAAACAAAAATCTATCTCCTTGTATGTATAAAATGTATAATATATACAATTGAACAATTATATAAAATATGGTAAATACAAGACATGAAATGTATAATCTATAAAATTGGAACAAGATATTTAAAAAGTGACTAATAAGTTCATTGAAGTTCATACATCAAACAAACATATATAATGTATATTGATGTTTAATACAACTATATAACATGATGAAACATATATGGAAACATGTATATACAATTATTTAGCTTATCAACTTTTAGGTGAAGACCAAAAATTGATATTTACATAGTCTCTTGATAAAATAAATTTTCAGTGACAATCACATGGTAGACCAACTTGACAAGAACCTACAAAAATAATTAATGTAAGTAAAGTAACTATAATTTTTCCGAGTCATTTAAGTAAATAATTCATGTGATAAAAGAAAAATATATAGTAAAAGTTACAAAATTGGATCTTATAAATTCCATACAAATTCAAATGATGTTTTCCATAGGATGGATTAAGGGGACCTAAGAGGATATAGCTTAAGGGGGGTCCTAAGATAATGCCTTAAGGGGAGTTAAGAGGATGGATTAAGGGGATGCAAGTGGGTGGGTTAAGAGGAGTTGATAGAATGACTTAAAGGGATGCAAGAGGGTGGATTAAGGGGATGCATGTCATGAACCCTAGTATATGGCTTAACAGGTCCTAAGAGGATGGCTTAAGGGGAATTATGAGAGTGACTTAAGGGATGCAAGATTGTGGATTAAGGGTATGTAAGAGGATATGACTTATGGGTACTTTAAGAGGACAACTTAAGGGGATGAAAGATGGTGGATTAAGGGGAGTTGATAAAATGACTTCAAGGGATGCAAGAGGGTGGATTAAGGGGATGCATGTCATGAACCATAGGATATTGCTTAATGGGTCCTAAGAGGATGGCTTAAGGAGAATTATGAGAGTGACTTAAGGGATGCAAGATTGTGGATTAAGGGTACGTAAGAAGATTTGACTTAAGGGTCTTTTAAGAGGATGGCTTGAGGGGATTCAAGAGGGTGGATTAAGGGGAGTTGATAGAATGACTTCAAGGGATGCAAGAGGTGGATTAAGGAGATTTTATAGAATGACTTGAAGGGATGTAAGAGGGTGGAACCCTAGAAACCCTAGAACCCTAAGAGTCATAGAATGATTTGACTTAAGGGGAGTTGATAGAATGAACCCTAGAAACCCTAGAAACCTAAACCTTACACCATATGACCTAAAGACTAGGAGATGAACCCTAAACCCTTAAAAACCATATAGATTTTTTATTCTAAGAATCTCATGAACCCTAGAAACCCTAAACCACAAGACCTAAATCCTAGGATATGAACCCTAAACCCTTAAAACCCATATAGATTTGTTATTCTAAGCATCTCATGAATCCTAGAAACCCTAAACCATGTGACCTAAAGACTAAGAGATCAAACCTGAACCATTAACCCATATAGATTAGTTATTTTAAGCATCTCATGAACCCTAAAAACCCTAAACCCTAAACCATAGGACCTAAAGACTAGGAGATGAACCCTAAACCCTTAAAACCTATATAGATTTGTTGAGAGAGTAACTTAAGGGGATGCAAGAGGATGGATTAAGGGTAGATATACTAGGATTTGGATTAAGGGGCCCTAATAGAATGTCTTAAGGGGAATTAATAAAGAGACTTAAGGGGATGCAAGAGGATGGATTAATGGTGCATAAGGGGATGGCTTAAGGGGTGTTGAGAGAGTGACTTAAGGGGATGCAAGAGGATGGATTAATGGTACACAAGGGGATGGCTTAAGGGGTGTTGAGAGAGTGACTTAAGGGGATGCAAGGGGATGGATTAATGGTACATAAGGGGATGGCTTAAGGGGTGTTGAGAGAGTGACTTAAGGGGGTGCAAGAGGATGGATTAAGGGTAGATATACAAGGATATGGATTAAGGAGTCCTAATAGAGAGACTTAAGGGGATGCAAGAGGATGGATTAAGGGTAGATATACAAGGATATGGATTAAGGGGTCCCAATTGAATGAATTAAGGGGAATTAATAGAGAGAATTAAAGGGGATGCAAGAGGATGGATTAATGGTACATAAGAGGATGGCTTAAGGGGTTTTAAGAGAATGGCTTAAGGGGATATGAAATCAATTATATTTTTTTTATAAAATGAAAATGAATTAAATTTAGTTTTATATTTATACTCTCAACTAAATGTATCTACAACTATATATAGTTACCTATCTCTAGGTTCTAATTCCATTGTAATAAGAGTGCATCTCCTCTCTTTTTTGTAAAGCATCTAGTTTCAAGGGAGACCTGAAATAAAAAATGATATAAAAATTTAATTAGGAAATGACTAAAGAAAAAATAAAAATAAATTAAATATATATGTACAACTAGATATACTTACCAATATTCATTTACTCCATTGTACCATCTGCATCCTCTCTTTTTTGTAATGCATCTATGATTGTCTCATGATCATCCATTAAAAGTGTCGATAAAAATTTATTAGAAGACCTCCCTTGATATATAACTAGTTTTATATTGGTTGCCAAAATCAAATATGAATAATGTATAATCTTCTTGTGTCTTTCATAATCTTCAAATGCAGGCAAGTCATTCTTTCTTATCAAATACTTTTGAAGACAGGTACCAACAACAACCACTAAACCAGTTGGATACTCAAAGTTATCATCATCCACTCTAGGATGTACCAAATTATGTTTTCTCTCAACACATCTAGCCAACCATTACTTTAGTCTCCTCTTCATTCCCCTCAGGTGCAACAACAAAAAACACATGTCTTGCAAAAATAGATAAAAGTTTCAATAAAGAGTGACTTATATTTAATTAACATATAAACATGCATACATATAAAATTCAACTCAATAAATAATGTACCTTCTTGTACAAGATCAAAAACACGATCATAATCAGCTGATGCAAACACTTGATTATCTTCAATTGTCGTTCCATGTTGAACATGTGTCGATGTAGGTGATAAGGCTCTTTGTTGCCATTGTTCAACCCATTTCGTATTTTCACATGCCTCCCAATCACCTGCAATACACAATTAAAAAAATCATGCCAACTCCCTTGTCCATATTGTCCATGTGTTTGCATTCGAACTCTTAAACAAACATCATTTTGCAAATCCATTAATTGTTTCACAATCTTGTCGAGAACAAATATCATTTTCTTCAACTAACCAAAAGAAGCATCAAATTATTGATCTCTCACTTGTTCTTGTAGATAATTTGGTATTGCACCAATCTACAATTGCATGTGCATCTCTGAATTTTGTAGCATCCTCAAATTTTAGTTGCTCTCTAGCAAGAGCTCTTTTCACACATGCACTTGCCCATTGTGTTCTCCCTTACCATGATCAGCTTCAAAAAAACTCCATATGTGTTGGATATTGTTTTCCTTATGAACTCTACATAAAAAATAAAACATTCTAGCATTTTTGAATTGACCTGTGCAATTATCTGACCATATGAGATGTTCTAGCATTTGAATTCCTCTTTCTTTTAATTTTTTGTAAAATATATCAAAACAATATTGAACAAACTCAGATGAATGTAATCGATTATCACTTACATAAAAATGGTACTCTCTCAAAAAATTTATATTATCTTATCTACTATCATCTGCATTTCTATAAACAATATGAACAAACATAGCTACTTGCATTGAATTATAATACTGCGATTGAATTTCTTCTTGTGGAGCAAGAGTATAATTTTCAGCAAAATCAACAATTGACAATATAGTTCCAATTGGGAATGTGTTTTTACATAAACGAAATTGATTATCAAGCCAATGAGCATACTGAGAGTGTTGAACATATTTAGGTACAATCTTATCTTTAAATTCTTTAATAAATGCATGCACACTAAATTTTTCCATAATTAGCTCACAACGTTTTCCAGTTTTTCCATCTTTTAAAGAATATTCAACATTTTTAATTTTTTTACATCCACTAATTGTTTTCCAAATTCATCTAAACTAATTTCATGCATACATTCTCCTAATAATGAAAAGTTAGCACATCTATTGCATTCTCCAAAAATACATGCTTTTAAATAAAATACGTTTCCATTAGAGGTTTCACAAAATAAACCTGCTATAAAATCTTTGATTCTTTCAGGTAGCTTATTAATACCACAAATGTCCTACATAATTTGGTTAACATGCAAAGTGCATCCTATATATCAAAAACTATCATAATAATAATGAAATTGTACATGAGTGTTACAACAACAAGAGATTTTTTGCTTATTAATTCTAACATACCAAGGTTTACACTTTTCGAATGATCTTTGACTTATGTGAATATTCAATGGTAAGATTGAAGTATCTAATTTTTTTATATAATTCATTTTGAGTCATATCTAAGAGATTCTTTGGATGAGGTACACAAATTTTGGAACCCATCCTTAATTTTAAGACATCTCTAATGTTAGGTGATACTCTTGTAGTATCATGCCAAAATTTATCGATTAAAGATTTAATTTCATTAGTTAATTTCATGTCCGATCTTGGGAGTCTACCACTAAAATTCCAACATTGATTAATTGGATCCTTCTCAATACTTTCTCTTCTTTTAGCAGCTCTTATCAAAGTTTTAGGATTTACTTTTATACATTTACTAATCTTAACATTATTTTATTTGAAGTTGCTTTATCAACTAAAGCAGTTGTTGTTGTTGTACGGCGGGCCACATTTTTATCTTTAGATCGACTTTCTTACCTATAAAATCAATAGCATTAGCAACACTCGATATGACTTGTTCTACTAAATCATCTTTCTTTTATGGTTTTACAAAAATACCTAATTTTTTCATCACTTTTCTCATTTTCCACATTCTCATCAATTGCACCATGAGCTGACATTGGAATCCTAATTAATTCTATAAAAAAACATTTTATATATTTTATTTCCATAAGTTCTAATTTGTCTCCAAGAAACTTTACCACAAAGGTTATCTAGCACATCTTTTTCAATTGTAAAAAAAACATTTTCACCTTCATCCATACAAGGGGTTTCATTTTCATTCACACAAGGGGTTCCATTTTCATTTTCAAATGTAAAAGGGATTTCATTCTCATTTTCATCAATATGAGGGATTTGATTATCATTTGCATTCTCATAAGATATATTTTCATCATTTTTTTGATTTTGCATTGTTTCAACCCTAGAATTATTGATATCATCAATTGTGTATCCACCTTCATCTAAACAAGCAAAATCAATATTATCAAGACTTGGGTTTGAAAACATACTTGAAGAGATTGTTTGAATAGGTGCATTTTCCATATCATTGGGAGGTGGATTTGAAGACATACCTAAATTTGTTTGCATAGGTACTATTTCATATCATTCAAAGTTTAAGTTGAAGGCATAGTTGAGTTTGTCTCCATTTATTGCATTTTCTTCTATATTCACCATCTCCACATTTGCATCATCTACATTCATTTCATCATTCATGGCTTCCTCTTCAACATTCATAGATGCTTCCAAATTTTTTATTTGACGAATCCTTTCTCTTCTATCCCTTTGTCTTTTTGCCTCCATATCTTTATTTGCTTGAATTTCTTCGGGTGTCATTGACTTTCTACACTTTTTTCTTTGTCTTTGCTTTGATCCCATGGTTACCAAACCCTCTTTGATGACAAAACAAATGATTCAATTGTAACCTATTTTCAAAGTTTCATCTCCTTCAAATATTCAAATAAAACTATGCACTATGAAGATCCTTTCTTCTATAAACTTTCAAGTACAAAAACATCATGAATACATCTAAAAGCTCTTTTTTAAAAATATTCTTGTACTTGATTCCACTTCAGAAAATTCAACCTGCACTTGTCTCTTCCAACAATTTGCAATATAATATGCCTTGCACAAGACAAATTTGCAATAAAAAATGCAAAAAATGACACTTTCAGACCGTACTGTAGAAAAAGAATGTTGCAGGAAAAACGTGTTTTATTAGAAATTTTCAAATTAGGGAAAAACGGTCATATAAGAAACCCGTATGCATTATGAAATGCGTTCGTGTTCTAAAACTAGAATGCGTATGTGTTTCATAACGTGTACGTGTTACCTTTACCCAATGGGTAAAAACATAACGCGTACACATTATAAAATGCGTACGTGTTCTAAAACTAGAATGCATATGTGTTTCATAATGCATACGTGTTACCTTTACCCAACGAGCAAAAACATAACGCGTACATGTTATGAAATGCGTACACGTTTCATTTAAATAGTGCGTACATGTTATTTAAAAATTGAATTCCCAACCCACATGTATCCTTGGTTTTAGGCTCGAGAAAGGCTTGGTAATCCGAGCCTTAGCCTTTGACCTGCAACTAAAAAACTAAGGCAGATTGAAGAAGAATGTCCAACTTTGGCAATATGGCTGATGGACTTTTTTTCTGAATCAATTTATAAAATTAAAACCCATTAGAGAAAATGATGTCTAGTTTCCAAATATATAATTTTTATTAAGATTGGATTATGATTTCTTTTTTTTAATTAATTTCTAAGAAAACTAGTGCTTAAACTTGAAATATCAGGCTTTTTTGTTTTTTAGTAACTTTTTTTTGGTTAAGTTTCTTGTAAAAAAATTATATGGCATCAATATTGAGACAATTCTCTACACAATGAAAAAAAAATTCAAAAAATGTTTAGTTTAGGTCAAACTGTGTTGTCCATACACGTCGATTTTTAAAAACAACAATTAAGGCCAATAAAAATTCAATAAATAAAAAAAATTCAACAAAAAATTACAAAAAAAACTCCTCATCAATCTTCATATTGTTAGATCTCTTTCCCCAAAAATAATTAGCAAAATACTTTTATTTGGGTCAAAAAGTGGTGTCTGTACACGTGCATGATATGGTAAAAAAACATGGACTTTTAAAAAGTGGTTTTTATAGATCCCTATCAAAATTTAATTTCTACAATCTGGGTATTTGAATAATTTACATATTTAGAAACTAGATTCAAAATTATAAATTTCATAGTACTGACTTTTTAAAAAATTCATTGTGTAAGTGCCTCAAATTTCAGTCCAAGTGTTACAAATTCTGAAAAACAACAAAAACACTTCCACTTTTTGAGCTTTTTGTGGACCCAACTTCTTGCATCAGCCCACTTGCACAATTAAATGATTTCTTAAAATTGTTTAATTCAACTAATTATCCCTCCAATCCTCCAAATTCTCCAACTTGCACAAGATATTCCAAGGGAATATTCTCTTTTCAAATTCATATATTTCCCTCCAAATGGAAATATCTTGCACTTGGCTTCCTAAAATCAAGAGAATTGGTTGGAACTCTCAATAAATGTGAGCCCTTGATCTAATCCTTGATCCATGTATTCATATCTCATCCAATTTCATTTTTTGATCACCATTTTCCATCTTGACCATTGATCAATATCTCTCAAACATATAACTACCAAGCCTATTTCAAATCAAACCATCCACAATCTTTGTAGCAAAGTTATTATCTCAAATTGATCACTCGTTTGGAGAAATTTGAGAATATTTATTGGATTGGTATTCATCAAAAAATATTTTGGAACATCATGGATAATGCATAAAGTGAGCCATCCATATCATATCCACTCATTATGCATCAATCCACAATGGGATTGAGAGGTGAATTGATTGCCCAATTTGAGAGTACTTGTGAGTCAATATTATCATTTTCTTCATCAATTTTATTTGCAACATATTATATAATGCATAAATTGAGGTCCATCCACACCATATCCACTCATTATGCATCAATCCACAATGGGATTGAGAGGTTTGCATAATATATTAGATTCCTTTGCTTTGATTCATGTTTATTTTATTTGATTTGAATCTCTATTATTTGAAATTGAACTTAATTGGAATTGTGTAGTTAATTGACCATTTGATTAGATTTTATAGATCAATTTGATCAATCAATTTTATAAATTCATGGAATCTACACACAAATCCTCACAAATCACTAATTCACACCACCTTCAAATTATTGATGGTTTAGTTGCTAGATAAGTTTCATAAAGTAAATTTTTGTAAAAAATATTGATATTAATGTCCTACTTTGGCCAAAAAGTGGGACACAGTATTGTGGTTTGACCCTCAACACTCTTTCCTACTCCATCATGTGTGATCTGATAGATATAAATGATATTGGTTGAGAATTAAGGCATACAAATAACATCATTAAATGTTTTATCATCCGTGTCAATAGATCCCTTCCCACAAACATACATATATGTGTTATTATCCATCAAGATGTGTGGTGATGAACAAGACTCAAATGAAGAGAACATACTCCCTAATGAATCCATATGATATGAAGCTCCTGAATCAAGTATCTTCCTCTCTAACTCAAAATTTGCAACTACAACAAGTGCTTGCTTCTTATGTCTCTCCAAATTTGATGAAAACGAAGAAGATGAACCCCTTGACATTGTTGAAGGAAAATTGATTTTATTCTTCTTAAGAAGATTTTTCAAATTATCAATTTGTTCTAATTAACATTGATTTTCATTATGCTCTGTTTTCTTGTAATATTCACACTTAGGCTTCTTCTTCTTAGATGATTCCCCTAGAGGATTCAAATTCTTTGTGTAGCTTTTTATTTTTATTATTTTGCTTCTTTTAGGATTCCCTGATTCTTTTTGTACCTTAGGTTCACTAGCCACTAATGCGTGTGGCTTAGAAGACTTGGTTAGACCCATATGAATTAACTTCACTTTCTCTTAGATTAGGAGATTTACAAATTCATCAAACTTAGGATCAACATATGATGCTCCCATAGAAATTTGATGGGTATGAAAGCTAGAAACAAGAACTGAATACTCAAAACCAAGATTGGATAACACATTTAGAATCAATTGTAAATCATCCTTTTCAATGTTACAATCTTTTAGTTGTGTTCTTAGCTTCTTAATCTTGGAGATTTAGTCTTAGACGTGGTCAAAATATTTAGGATCAAGATTCATAAAATCATTATCAATATGATATCCCCTAATCTTATCAATTTTACCATACAATTTTTCAAAAGTCTTCCAAGCCTCCTTCGGTCTTTTGCATGATTGAATATGAAATTGTAAATCAAAAGAAAATAATGAACATATGGATCCAAGTGTTTTCTCATGATCAATCTCTCATTTTTCAAATTCTTTAGCATCAATAGGTTGAGAAATGATTTCTTTTAGATAACCTAGAAAACTCTTTCACATGAGATAATTTCATATTAATTTTCTCCATGAAGCATAATTATATATAGATAGGAGAACAATTTGAGATTTCCCCATTGCAAGAACACACAACAAGAAAAAGAAAGCAATTGAACACCACAAGATTACCTCCACAAAATTACTTAATAATGAAAACCCCCAACAATATATGATTTGAAATAGTTTGTTTAGTGAAATTACAAATGCCACTGGCCAAAAACAACAAAGTGGACTTGATCTTAGTTCTTACAAATATTAATTTTGGCCACAAAATCAAAGTACATATCTGTTCTTTTTAATCTGATGAATGTGCATGCATGTTCATTTTAACTCATGAAATTGTAAATGCAAATTTGTAGTAGTGTTTGTTTGATTAAGATTGTGAAATAGCAATAAAACAAAAGCAAACAAATGTTAGACTCCTTGCCACAAGCTGCAAAAATAAAATTAGTAAACCCAAAATCTCTAATCTACTAAATAGAAAGAGTAGAAAATTTGGAAATTCTAGAAAATCCAAAAGAAACTCTACCAGAAAAATGGATCGCAACAGAGCAAATGAGGCTCAGAAAAAATAGATGCATCGTTTGGATTGGCGAATGTAGTACAACAGAGAAAATACGTTGTTTGAACTAGCGAATGTGGTGCAAAAAAAAAATGCATCGTTTCTGACAACAAATACATTGCAATAGGTCGATTGCAATTAAGGAATAAGAATGTGTGTGATAGGGAGATAAGATTTGGCACAAAGAGGGAGTTAGAAAATCAAATAATTTTAGAAATTACTTAATTTATGGAGGAAAATACTATTTTGAATTTAAAATTAATTTAATTCAAAATGGTGGGGCCATGTGATAGTAAATAATAATTTAAAGTTATTTACTTGGAAAGAGGGAAATTTAAATAAATGATTTTTATTTAAATTTGGAAGAGAATTAAATGGTTTTAATTATTTAATTGTGGAAGAAGTGGGTTAATAATCAAATAAATTGTGAGGGATTTATTTAATTATGAGGAGACCTTGATATTAGAGACACATTTAAATAAAATATATTTATTTAAATAATCAAGAGGGAAATAATAGATTAATTAAATAAATTTCATGATTTATTTAATTAAAGAGGACATTAGACATTAGTGGCGTATTTAAATAAAACAAATGTAATTTATTTATTTAAATAGTTTGAAAGAAATCAAATGTTTTAATTATGTTTAGAGGAATTAAGGAAAAATTGAGTTCGCAAGCCTAAGCCAATTTTATGTGTCTAAACATAGCATTATGATCCTATATATATTCCCAATAATAAAACATTATTTCTATTCACTCATTTTCATTTAACCGCATAATTAAATTAAAATATTGTTTACCCCAAATAAGTTATATTTGAAAATAACTATAGTAACAATATTCAAAATACTTAAATTACGTGGCCATTTTACTAATCAACTATAATTAATTATATAAAAACAATCATCATTCATCTACAAATTTTTCCACAACAAATACTCTAAATCATTTACCATTTAATCTGAATCAGTTAAAATTCAATAACCAATCCTCAATATCTTACCCTTATTCAATATTTACAATCCCCTCACTCTCAATTACCCATGCATGAAACAAATCAATTTATTTAATTACTTAATTCACCTGACTATAACAAATTAAATACTCAGTTTAATAAAATTACCTAGTTCCTTTTATCTATAACTATCAAATTCCTAATTTAACTATAACTATCCAATTAAAGATCATTTAGTAAATAACATTCATTTTATTTCTTCTCATATTGTGTAATCTACCACATTCAGGAGAATTAATGTTTTTGCTATAACCATAGAATATGTATCTATATTATTTATGTAATGCGAATTATAATATAATTCTCAAAGTATGATATATAAATATACATATATATTTATATATATATATATTATCAAATGCAATCATATAATAAAATTATACAACATCCACTCCATTCGCATCACATAGCAGGGATGACGCATGAAGAGTAGGGTGCACGATCAAGCATTTGAGTCATTTGATAGGAGGCCTGAAAGTGATTTCATCTCATGAAATGAAATGATGATGGGTTGTGCACAAAATGGATTTGTTAAAAAGGCTTTAGAAACTTTCAAGCAAAGGTGATTGGCTGGGGGAGGATGCACCAGTTTTCTACAGTTTGGATATTCATCAAAGCATGAAGGCACAACATTTTTGCCAAATATTATAGTTTGAGCGCTCTGGTCAACTCATAAATAAAAGGTGGGGCATAAAAATCGCACAAATTGTTTAATATGATGCCTTAAAGAGACGTGGTCTCAAGGAAGGCAATGACCACCAGATATGCATCAAAATGTATTTGAAACTTTCTAAAAATGCACTTGGTTGGGGAAGAAAATGAGGAACACATGACTACAGGTTATGCACAAAATAAATTTTCTTGAAAAGGGTTAAGATACTATCAAGAAATGCACTAGCAGAAGGAAAAGACGTAATACATGGAATGTAATGATTGCAGAATATGCACTGAATGGGATTAAAAGGAATATTTTAGAAACTTGTTTGCAAAAGAAATCAATAGAGGAGGCAACATAGAATACAACAAAAACCTAAAATAAAATGCACTAGTATGGCAAATATAACATTGCATACACAAAAGAAAAGAACCTAGACCCAACACTTGGCAGGAGTAAATTTGATGTCAAGCTCCAACTTCCACTTGCAGATCCAATTTCTCCAAATCCCCAATCAAATCTCCCAAAACCCCCAAATTCCCAACAAGATCAAGAATATATGAAAATTTACAAGCAAATTCTTTCTCCCCTCATTTCCTAGAAAACCAAAACCGCCCCAAATCTCTAAAACCCCAAAATATTTATAGAAGGACCAAGCAATATTCGTTGCATAGGAATTCAAAATGATCCCAATTGATTATAGTTAGTTTTAATTTAATTTATTAAATCAATAGTCCATTAAAATATTTTATTTAAACTTTGTAATTACAATAGATGTCCAATTCACTCAAAGGGGTGAAATCATTTACCCCCGATTATTTGCATATTACAATTAATTTTATAACCCAACTTTATAACTTTTTATTTATTTATTTTATTTTATTTTAATATTACATTACAAATTTATTTTATTATAAACTATTATTATTTATAAGTATATTTATATTTATTTATCAAAGTACCTTTTTACTTAATAATTTACTTTAATGCATCAAATAACCAAAATAATTTATCAAACAATTTTAAATTAAATAAACCAAATAACAATAACTTACTTGAACCCTATCCAGGGTAAAAAAGCAAGACCTCAAGCAACACTGATTGACCATTGACACAACTGACAATAATGACAAGGTATCAAACCGGATACTCATCCTATTCGAGGATGATGGCTAGGGTAGGGGACCAAGTTCTATCTCCGATCAACGTATCCATTGGGTTTCAAGGCATGTTTAGACCTGGTAGTTCACGTGGAGATGTAGCCTAGTACCTATTCACTCAAGCATACGAGTTAAAGCACATATACATAATAGTTGAAGCACTAGAAAAGGAGCTCTAGCAATCGTAACTCACTCCTTTATGTCCCCCATACGTCCAATGGTACAATGTCACCCTTTCCACCTATCCTAACAACATAATACTACATCACCTAACTATCCAAATAAATCTTTGCATAATAATAATAACATAACAATATGCATTATAATCATTGTTGGTTCTCAAAAATGTAGGTTTCAACCAGAAGAGTTTGCCAAGTTCTTACAACACTTTTGGCCAATGTACAAGGCCAATTACACAATTGAACCTTCTGTTCTTTAGGTTTTTCCAGACCTAGGTGGGTGAACCTATGTGAAAATGCAGATTTGAAATAAATTTCCTGCTAAACAATCTACCCACAATGGCAATTGGGAGTGGATATACAAAATAATATTACAACTACTCCTACTACACAAAAGAAATGTTTTGAATATATTATTTGTTATGAATTCTATCCTCTGGGTTATGGAAGATTAGTTCCTTCTATCTACATGGGCAATGGAGTAAAAAATATCAAGAATTCAAGGTGTTTCCCTCTCCAACTTAATTCAAGTTGTTAGGCATATTTAAAATATGAAATTCTATAACTGGCATATTATTTCACCAAGTTTATGGCTTGCATAAATTATGTTGGAATGTTTTCCTACCAGGTTCTTCTTTAACCATCCAACAAAAGTCCTAAAATCACTGACTTGTCTAAAAGAATTTAGTTCTGACTTGCAGACACCAGTTAATCAAATCACACAAAGTGAAAAGTGCACTATGATAAATCAAAAATATACTTGATATCTTGATTTAAATGACTTAAAGATTTCTAATTTGAGACAACCAGATAGGGAATACAAAAACTATATCATCTCAATAACTGAATTGAGAAAAGATTTCACCAATTTATAAATGTTTTCTCCATTGCATTATGTTTCAAGAAGGACCGTTCATCATTTACATTCCCAGTTTTTATTTTTGAAAAAAAATCTCTTCTCTATTCAACTTCCTCCTACCACCTTCTCACAACTGAGTTTTACAAAACATTTATATCATATACATCAAAGGTTGTGACCTTTCATATTCCCGTTACAACCACTTTACATTCTTTAGCAGAAAAAATATATTTAATTCAGTTGCCTTATCGGAAAATTAAATATTTTACATTATAGTCTCGCTTTTTAATATTCTCACTTTAAGTGCTACTGCTCTTTACATTTTACTTCCCTGTAGCTCTTATTTCATTTACCGCTCCACCACTGGCTTCACATTGGCTCCCCACAGTATCGCGGTGTTTGACCTTGACTGTACTGTCATGGTTATCTCCATCGTTTACCGCTCTACTGCTATCTCATTTTCTACCACCCGCAGTATAGCAGTGACTGACCTTCACCGTCTATTTTTATTCCACCGCTCTACCGCAGCCTTTGTGCTTACACCCTACAGTTGTGTGGTGACCGGTCTCGATTTCTACCTCCATGCCTACCACGGCACCGCGGTCTATGTTTTGACCGACCGCAGTTGCGCAGTAACCATCTCCTAACCACCACCTGGTTGCTATCTCCGCTCATCGTGGTCACCGTAGTCTTCTTTGGAGCCCCCCGTGGTATCGCAGTGACTGTCTTCACTGTTGCCGCGTCGGTTACCTCACCACCCACCACAATAGTGCAATCAATGTTTTGGCCACACACGATGTGACGGTAAGCCTTCATTGACCGCTCTGTAACTACTAACTGCTTCTACCGCATAACCGTTGGCCTGCTTTTGACTAACCGCGGTGTAGCGGTAAAATTTTATCATGACTGCTCTCAACCATCATTGCTATACCGCGAGCCACTTTGAAAAAGGCCGTGGTAAAGCGGTGAAGGCCATGAAGGGCAAACATTGGCGGTATAAGATATTTTGGTGATATGGATGGAGAATGAAAGAGTTTTTAGTAAAAAGATAATGAAGATACAAGCTCAAGTGGGTAAAAGACCCTGGGATTTTATAATGAAAATTTGGGTTCTAACAGTGGCTCCTGGTGGGGATGATTGGTTGTGCAATCACTGCAAGAATCCAAAATGCAACTGGGAGAGAAGACCAAGCAAAGGAAATGGCAAATGAAAGCAACGAAAAATGGAGGGAATGAAAAAGTGAAGGATATGAAAGATAGAGAAAATGGAGAATGGAAAACCCTACACTACTGTACATGGATAAAAAATGAATGTTTTCAATAAGGAAACTTCTGAGAATGTCCATGTATTGGCAAACCCAGACCCTTCAAAATCTCTAAACTATTGTGCATGGAAAATAATTTTAAAGAGGTTTTGCTAAGAATTGTCCATGCACTGGAAATCCTTAACCCTCTGCTCATCCTTAAGAGAAGAAATGGTTTAGGAACTACCCATGTACAGGAAAATCTTGCTCCTCTCCAGACATGTTCTGCAGGAAATATGAATCTTCACCTCCATTACTAGTTATCACAAAAGGGACCAACCATAAAGCTTCAAACTTTCCATGCTTCCCTTTCTCCTGACACCGAGCATTCCACATTAATAATAGGTCATTTTCTTCAAACTTTCTCTCCTTGGAATTTTTTTCAAAAATATATTTCATTTGTGACTGCAACTTCACATTCTGCTTCTGAGCCATTCTTCTTATTTCATCAAGTTTTGCAAGCTGCTCCATTATTTCCTCCATTGGTTCAGAAATATCCAAGTCTTCTTGCAAAATAAAGTTATACTAGCAAAAGATTATGCAATGGCATCCTAGCTTGTGTCCCATACACCAGTTCAAATGGAGATTTTCTAATTTCCTTCTTCACTGTAATCCTATTTTCCCATACAACCAATCTTAACTTTGAATCCCATGCCTTTTTATTTGTATCAAGCATCCTCCTTACTATCTTCAAAATATTTTTATTACTTGACTTTTCCTGACCATTGGCTTGTGGATGATATGGAGCAGAATAAGAAACATTAATGCCATATGTTTTGCAAAAATCTCTAAACTCATCAGATCTAAAACACATCCCATTATCCGTGATGAATCTGACCGGGGTGCCAAATCTGGTTATAACATTCTCCATCAAAAATTTCACTACCACCTTGCTTGTTGCTTGCTTAGTTGGGACAGCCTCCACCCACTTAGTAAAATAATTTGTGGCCACTAATATCCTCCTATGTCCTCCACTTGATCTTTCCTGTATTTCTCCAATGAAAATAACTCCCCACTGGTGAAAAGGGGCTTCTACCTGCAAGGTTCTAAGTGGAAATGCTCCTCGATACTTCAACTTCCCTAAATTTTTTTGACAAGCCTCACATTTCTTCACATGTGAAAAAGAATCATTGAATACCCTAGGCCAATAATAACCAACCCTGAGAATCTTGTGTGCAGTATTCTTAGTAGAATAATGGCCTCCACACACCCCTTCATGCATTTCATTCAAGACATGTTCTTCCTAAGACTCATCTAAACATAATAGCAATATACTGTCCCTATTCTTCTAGAATAAGTCCCCTTTTATAAAAACATACTTAGAAGCCTACAACTTCAAAGTTCTCCTCTTATTATCATTCAACCCCTCAGGACACTTCATGTGTTTGAGATAATACATCACATATGTATACCATAGAGTATGTTCAATACTTGCAAAAACCTCTTCCTTACCTTCTACATTGTAGATTTGGTTTGCTTCAATATTTGTTTCTGCCATCAGCCTAGCCAGAAATTTGGTAATCTGAATCTCCATATTGAACTCTTGGATTTTATTAATCCATCTGCATCTCTTCCCTGTCACTTTTGTCTGCACCAAGATATCCTTCACAGTTGCATGTGGGACATAAGCAATTATCTTAGCTCCAACAAGATAAGGTCTGAAATATTTTACTGCCTTGACCAATGCATAAGCATGTTTCTCCATAATGTCATACTTCAATTCTGACCCCTACAAAGATTTGCTGCAAAAAGACACAGGCTGCTCATGACCTTCATCATTCTTCTCTAACATAACAACTGCTATGGTGTGAAATGAAGCAAAAGAAAATATCTGAAATGGCTTAGTAAACTCAGGGGTTTTTAGGATAGGGGCTTCTTTGATAGCTCTTTTTATAAATATGAAATCACCCATGGATTCAACAATCCAATCCAAATTTTCTCCCTTTTTCAACATCTTTGATATAGGTTTAACAATCTCAGCAAAATTGGACATAAACCTTCTAACAAAGTTAATTTGGCCAAAAAATGATTAGATTGCTTTGACAGTTTTGGGAATGGGAATTTTATCTATGGCATCTACTCTTTCAAGATCTATCCTAACCCCATCTTTTGACACAATATGCCCCAAAAGTTTACCCTCTGTAACAACAAAATGACATTTTTTAGGATTAAGACTAATACCATATTCCAAAGCTTTGATGAAGATCCTTTCTAGGTCCCCCACATGATTCTCTACCTTTTTGGAATAAGCAATGAGATCATTTTGATATACCACCATTATAACATTAATTAGATCTGCAAATGCCACATCCATGGCCCTTTAAAAGGTAGCTCCTGAATTTGTGAGACCAAATGTCATTCTTAAATAGACATATGTTCCCCATGGTGTAATGAATGTTGTCTTGTATTGCTCAGATTCTTTGACTTTGACCTGGTTATATCCAAAAAAATCCATCCATCATTGACAATAGCTCACATCCTATTACTTTGTGCAATATTGCCTCCATGTTTGGAAGAGGATAATTATCTTTTAGGGAAGAAACATTCAGATTTCTAAAATCTACACACACCCTTATGTCCCCATTTTTCTTCCTGACTGGAACCAAATTTGAAACCCATGTTGAATGTCTAATGGGTTTAATGATACCTCTATCTCCGAGCTTTGCTAATTCCTCTTGCATCTTAGGTTCTAGAGTTGGGTTGATAGGCCTCTGCTTTTGTCTGAATGGCTTTGTGTCTAGCTTAAGTGGAATTTCATGCTGAAAAAGATCTTCTCTATATGCCTTCAAATCCTCATAAGACCAAGAAAACACATGCTTGTACCTTCTAAGCAATGTAATCAACATTTTTCTGATGGTTGGGCTTATTTTCTTTCCAATATAAACCCTTTTTGGTGCTAATTCAGTTCCCAAATTTATTTCTTCAATATCTTCTTTCTTAATAGGTGTCTGCTTCATGAGAGAACAATCACTCCCATCATACACTCTCTCCAATGCTACAAGACCTTTGGGAAGCTTGTTGGTTTTAAGCTACAAAACCTCTTTCCCAAATACAGTTTGGTTCCCATCTGCTTCCTCCACAAAAGAATTGAAGTCAATCTCCTATGCTTCATACTAATCTATACAATGAAGAAACTTCAAAAGGTCAGTATAATCATTAAAAACTTTCCAGCTATATATATTGTCAGGAACAACAGGTCTTGTTTTGAATTCAACCCAAGACATTCCTGTCAAAGTGATATCATCCTTTTTTAAGGCTACATTAGCCAAAAAGTCAGCCATCAAATTTTTAGATCTATCTATCCAATCAATTGAAAATGCATCAAATAGTTCCACTATATCCCACACAACATTTCTATATTGTTTCAGCCTCTTGTTCTTTGAAACATATTTTGATCTAACTTGTAACACAACTAGCTCAAAATATCCCAAGACAGTCAACAACTTAATCTTATGCTTGACAACCATGTTCAAACCAATAAACAAGGCTTCATACTCTACCACATTGTTTGTACATTCAAAATCCAACAAAAATGAGTATTTAAATGTTGCACCTTCAGGTGATATGAAAACTATCCTAGCTCCATTACCTTCTCGACTGCATGCCCCATCAAAATACATTTTCCACACACCCTGCTGTTTTCTAGAGACAAGCTTATCAATTGGGTGAGTATTCACTACCCTTGGTTCTCTATACAATTTTACTTCTTCGCCATTAATTGGTATTGTGGCATATGATAAATCAAACTGTACATTACCTCCAACTGCTATAGTCCATTGTCTTGATAAAAGCATTCCAAACTAAGGAGGTGTATCAATCACAGTTATATCAATATTATAGGTTTCCTATGGGTAGGTTGCTAATTTTACTTCTACATCTTTCATAATCCCCACAACTGGGACATTCCTACTATCCATAGCATAACATTTACCACCCTTAATATCTATCCACATACCAAGTTGTTCCATTACCGCTACTGACATAATGTTCATAGAAGCACCGAATCTATCATGGAATTTCTTACTAATTTACCATTTATAAGTAGGGTAGTAAAAAATGGATTAATTTGTGGTGTATTCATCAATGCATCATTTAGGAAAACTTCTGAAACTTTTATCTTTCCTTTCTTATCAACAATTCCAAGATTCTAATTTTGTTCAAAGTTTACATTTTGATTCCTCCCACTAGACATTAATTGAATAGCACTTTCCCTATACTCCTTAATTTTCATCATTTCAAGTAATGGGACAGACATTTTTACTTGGGACAAAGCTTGCATGAAGTCAAAAGATGCACCTTCAGCTCTGATCACCTTCTTTTGCTCTGTTGATTCTCCTTTGTTCTCCTCTTTCTCCCTTTTGGATGTCTGATCTATCTTTTGTTTGTCCTTGGGGAATTCTTTATTTTCTTCCTTAGGGACATCCTTCTATTCTTTTTTGTCAGAGTACTTATCATCTGTCTTTTTTGATATTTCATGGTACATCTTATTTTTCAAGAATATTCCTCTTGGAACACCCTCATCCTCATTCACTGTCCTATTCCTCAGCCAATACTTTCTTTTAGCCTGCTCAATTGCTACAATAGTCCATATTTTAATTTCTTCCTCAGTTGGTCTCCTCATATTTCCCCTATTAGGCTGATATGATGTAGTAGGAGGACCTTGTTCATCATCACTTTCATCATAATAAAAAAAAACTTGTTGTTCTACCATGTGAACATTATATTTCTGATGATCAACATCATATTCATATCCTCCTTCTTTTGAAGATGAATTCCCTTGCTCCGTAGAGTGAAGAGTATGAGAAGTCAAATAGATATTATGGTCTTCTTCATTATTATTTTCTATTATGTCTTTTCCTGACACTGACCAAGCTACAACACAATGCTCTGAAGAATGTGGCAAGTCACATAATGAACACCAAGGACTATTATCAACCATGTATGTTCCTCTCTTTTTCAAAGGATTAGGTGTCTCTTTATTTTTGGGCCTATTATCCATCATTGGCTTTCCATCTCTTCAATTTGTATTGTATGGCATGTCATGTAGTCTTGGCCTTTCATTCCTATATGTGTTTTCCTGTTTATTTGGAGGAGCATATTGGGGAAACCTAGGGTTATCCCTCTTGGCAATCATCCTTGTAGCCTTCGTGTTATTTTCAATAGTGAGTGCTATCCTTTGAGCTTCAACCAAATTTCTGGGACCCCTATTCCTAAGCCCATATCATGTCTTAGGATCAAAAGCTTTTAAATAAATACTCAATGTAGCAAGATCAACTAATTTGGATCTAGGAGGTATCTTATTATGCAATTTAGAAAACCTCTGGTTGAAATCATAAGCTAACTCATTTTGATGCTTCTGAATAGTCACCAATTCATGCAAAGCAAATTCTGGTGCATATTGATTCCCATACTGCTCAAGAAACTGTTCATAAAACACATGAATAGAATCAATAGAGGCTATTGGAAAACTATTAAACCAATCTCTGGCATCTTCAATTAGTGACATCATAAACAACCTCATCTACACATCTTCATATTGCATATCCAAATCTTGCATAAAAGCATTAAAGCTCCTTAAATGCTCTTCAGTTGTAATTTCACTACTTCCTGTAAACTTTGGGAGAAGGCTTCTCCAACTGTTGTCCATAGGATAAGGACATATTTGAAATCTATCCAAGTCAAACTACCTGATCATGGTTGTGTATTATGGAGGAGGTGGATTTTGGTAATGTTGATGCTGGTACAATGGATTATTATGAGACATTGCCACATATTGCTGACCTTGTGGGGGTACATTCTACTAATAAGGAGGTGGTTGAACACCTTGATGTTGTGGTGGAGCATTTTGATGTCTACATTGATTATTTGGCTGATTTTGGTGGGCCTGTGGGGAATTTTATGGGCCTGCATTATTGTTCCCCTGCCTATGAGGTGGCACACATTTATGCAAATTAACCATTTGAGTATTGATCTGTACTTTCCTCAATTTCAACTCTTCAAGTTCTCTAATTGCTTGGAGCCTCTGCTCATATTCTATTCTTGATTTCTCCACTTCTTGTCTCTCATGTTACAGTCTTGCATTTATTTCATCCCTAGCCATAAGTTCATAATTCTCCTCAGATGCTGCTTCATATCCAAGTCCATCTTCAAGGAGTGTTTCTTTTTGATCATATTCAAGATGTCTCCTTTCTCTTTCAGTATCACATTCAACCATGAACTCCTTAACTTTCTCAGGGTCTGTTCGATAGAAGGGATTCCTCTGTTCCTCAGGAGTATGAGGCTCTTTGGAAGGGCTATTTTAATTTACCAATGTACCATATGAATTGTGTGTCTCCAATGGTGCTTTTGATGTTTTTTTTTATTTGACGGGCCCATGTCATCAGATACTTTCTTACCCTTATCATTCTTTTGAGTCCATTTACTTTTGTCATTAGGACCATCACCATCTTTGTACAAAAACCTTCTTCCCTGCATGTTGTGAAGAATTTTGATAGTTTGAACTCTAGGATAATTTCTTTCTGATGTATATTTCAATTTATTAGTTTAAACACATTTGTTCATTTAGAGTCACCACTCACTTTCTAAAAGTGAGAAAATCTGAAATTCTTTGTTCCTAGTGGAGTACTCTACAAAATATTGACTCTATGATGAAGGCTTATGTTTAATTTATGTTCCCTAGCAAAGTCGCCAAACTGTTGGTTCTCAAAAATGTAGGTTTTAACCAGAAGATTTTGCCAAGTTCTTACAACACTTTTGGCCAACGTACAAGGCCAATTACACAATTGAGCCTTCTGCTCTTTAGGTTCTGCCAGACCTAGGTGGGTGAACCTATGTGAAAATGCAGATTTGAAATAAATTTCCTACTAAACAATCTACCCACAATGGAAATTGGGAGTGGATAGACAAAATAATACTACAACTACTCCTACTACACAAAAGAAATGTTTTGAATATATTATTTGTTATGAATTATATCCTCTAGGTTATGGAAGATTAGTGCCTTCTATCTACATGGGCAATGGAGTAAAAAACATCAAGAATTCAAGGTGTTTCCCTCTCTGACTTAATTCAAGTTGTTAGGCATATTTAAAGTATGAAGTTCTATTACTGACATATTATTTCACCAAGTTTATGGCTTGCATAAATTATGCTGGAATGTTTTCCTACTAGGTTCTTCTTTAACCATCCAACAAAAGTCCTAAAATCACTGTGACTTGTCTAAAATAATTTAGTTCTGACTTGCAGACACCAGTTAATCAAATCACACAAAGTGAAAAGTGCACTATGATAAATAAAAAATATACTTGATATCTTGATTTAAATGATTTAAAGATTTCTACTTTGAGACAACTAGATAGGGTATACAAAAACTATAGCATCTCAATAACTGAATTCATAAAATATTTCACCAATTTATAAATGTTTTCTCCATTGCATTCTATTTCAAGAAGGACTGTTCATCATTTACATTCCCAGTTTTTATTTCTGAAAAAAAATCTCTTCTCTATTCAACTTTCTCCTACCACCTTCTCACAACTGATTTTTATAAAACATTTATATCATATACATCAAAGGTTGTAACCTTTCATATTCCCGTTACAACTGCTTTACATTCTTTGGCAGGAAAAAAATATTTAATTGAGTTGCCTTATCAACAAATTAAATATTTTACATTATAGTCTCGATTTTTAATATTCTCACTTTGTGCGTTGTCGCTCTTTACATTTTACTTCCCTGTAGCTCTTATTTCATTTACTGTGCCATCGCTAGCTTCGCATTGGCTCCCTGCGGTATCACGGTGTTTGACCTTGACTGCACTGCCACGATTATCTCCATCATTTACCGCTCTACCGACATCTCTCCTTCTACCACCTACGGTATAGCGGTGACCGACCTTCACCATCTATCTTTATTCCACCACTCTACCATGGCCTTCATGCTTACACCCTGTGGTTGCATGGTGACTAGTCTCGACTGCTACCTCTGTTTCTATCGTGCCATAGTGGTCTATGTTTTTGATCAACCACAATTTTTGTGGTAACCGTCTCCTAACCACCACCTAGTCGCTATCTCCGTTCACCGTGGTCTTCTTTGGAGCCCCCTTCAATATCATGGTGACTATCTTCACTGTTGTCACGCCAGTTACCTCACCACGCACCGCGATACGACGATCAATGTTTTGGCCACACGCGGTGTGGTGGTAAGCGTTCACTGACCACTCCGTAACCGCTAATTGCTTCCAGCGCGTAACCATCAGCCTACTTTTGACTGACCGCGGTGTAGCGGTATAATTGTATCATGACTGCTCTCAACCGTCACCGCTATACTGCAAGCCACTTTGCAAAAGGACGCAATAAAGTGGTGAAGGCCATGAAGGGTAAACGCTGGCGGTATAAGATATTTTGGCGACATGGATGGAGAATGAAAGAGTTTTTTATAAAAAGATAATGAAGATACAAGCTCAAGTGGGTAAAAGACCCTAGGATTTTATAATGAAAATTTGGGTTCTAATAATTACAAAAGTACTAACACAAGCTCATGTTCCATCTGCAACTACAACACTTGAACACAAGTTAGTACTTCTTCAAGATAATAAATATAATCATAATCAAAATCATAATGTCATATCATCATAATAACAATATGTCAGAATCATGTGAAAATCCTAAAGATAACCAAAGCACTTCCATAACACAAATATGCCCATAGCTTGCATCCTTCATCTTCAATTTCCTTAGCCAGACTAGCTGCACATCCAAATTGAGAATGGAGGGGCACTACTTTGGATTTGTGGTATGGTGTTGATATGCCCTTGCGCACTGTTTTGAGATACTTGATCCACACTGCTTTTTGTGATGGTAGGAATAGTTGTGGTACTCATGGGTATAGATAAATAGGGATGTCCTCGATATGTGGAGGTCATGGTGGAGTAATTAATTTCAAGAGGTGTGTATGGTTGTTTAGGATCTTTGGGAACGGGAGGAGCACCAAAGTTAGGTGTCCAAGTGGTTGTGCGAGATGGAGGATTGGTTTCAAGTGCTGCCACAAGTGTGCTGTTTTCAAATGAAAGAGCATGACCAAAGTATTTTTCAAGGCTTGTTGCAATACCAAAAATGTAGGTTTGATTTAGCCCTAGAGATGGGGTTGTGAAACCATGTGTTAAATTTTGTGCCACAAATTTTGTGGAGATAGGAGCTACATTTTCAAAGACTTGATGTTTCATTATTTCCTCCCTATTGAGTTCTTATGGTTTTTTTGTGATATCTTCTATCTCATATGGTTCTGATGGTGATTTTGGCTGTTGTGATGGTGTAACTTGACTTCTCGAATCAAATTCTAAAGGATTTGGATCACTTCAGGTAAACTTAACTTTGGTTTTCTCCATGATTCTCTTGTGTTGTGATCTTGTCTTTACCATAAATTTTGTGTCACCTTTGGGAGAGTTGTGTTGTGATTTGTGATGTTTGAACTCTCTAGTTGACTTAAATATAGGTAAAATGGACACTCTAAGTATTTTGGGAGAAATTATGATAATGGGGATAAAGAGATGGGTGATGTGGAGAGTGATCTTTGCAAACATTTTGGGACAACACTTTTGACTTAAGTTTGATGTTTATGATGTTGGGATAAAGGATGTTGATGAACTTGTAAATATTTAGGGTAGAATTGTGACCTTCAAGATAAAATAGTTCAAGGATGATAACTAACTTTTATAAATGCATGGAAAAGGATACATTTCTCATACAAAATAGCCAAGCTAGGGATTGGTTTGATAGATGTTTAAGTCACAAAGTACATTGGTGTATTCAAAGTTTTTGCAAAGTTGGGTGAGATGAAGGATCAAATTTGGATAAAGGGGTGGATGAGATGTTTGACCCAATGTTGACTTAAAATGAACCTTTGTTTGACAATACCAAGCTAGCGAGAAACATGCTAGACCTCTAAAGTTTTCAAATCCTAAAGACCCAATGTTGACATATGAGAGAATAGATGGGGATGTGTAAACCTATTCGATTCCTCCTAGCTCGAGCATAAAAGTTCCTTAACAAAAGGTAATGATTGTGATAACGTTTTGAGTCCCACTTCCTACCAAATTGTGAATTATGATACCTATGTCGATAATGTGAGATGTATATCTTCCTCTACGTATTTTGATTGTGTGATAGATCATTTAGAGGAGTCTCATATCATGAAAAATACCAAGGTTTTGAATTCAAAAGAATGCATACACTTTTGGATTGTTCCTTGAAGAGCATTTATAAAATCTTTCTACCAACTTGTCTCTATTCTTGTGAAGTGCTAAAAGGTGTTTCTTGAGATATTTTGGACTAAGATACCTAAGTTTGAAATGACAACCTATAGACCTTACTTTAGGGACCCTGACTTTGTGTGAGATCATTTAAAAACAATTCAAGCTTATGGAAGAAAGGAAGATATTTATTACCATGTGAGTGGTTGTAATATGGGCCTTCCAGCCTCAATATCAGCTTGTTCCTCTTCTTCGTCTAAAATGGTTGCTATGTTTCTCCAATGGGTAAACGTTTCTTGTGTTTCAAAAGTGAAGCTTCTCAAACTGCTAATGAGATCGGTTTGTTGTTCGTTAGTGAGTTCAAAGTTGCGTTGGAAGATAGCACCTAGAAGATCAGGTTGTTCAATGGGAGAAATTAGTCTCCAAATAGTCATGTGGGGTTCATTTGTCAATTTATCTTGCTTAATGAGTTTATTTTACCAAAATCACATGTCTTGATTAAGTTTTCAAACTAAATGTTTATGTCCAAGACATCATAACTTTCACAATGTCCATTTTGTGAGAATCATGAGGTTAAAGCCACAATTGCTTATGTTGTCTCTGGAAAATATGGATTTGAGATATAAGTCAATATATTTAGAAATATCTAAGGATATAATCCTTAGGACAAGCATTAATATCAAGACTAATTTCAAGAGGTATCCATATTCAGGAAAAAGTATTTGAAATATTATGGAAGATAGTGAATGTTTATTTTTGTAATGTTTTGGAACCAAGCAAGGTATCAAACTAACTCACAATCATTTACAACCTTAGGTTCAAAATGACTATACTTGTTGAGTCCCCACTTAGATTTCTCCAAACACTAAACAATGCTAACAGTTAGAGATTTGGCGACACTGGCTCCCCTCCACGACACACTTCTCGTGACCAAAAAATCTCAAAATCCTTAAAATCCAAAGATAAAAAGGATTTTTTTGTTTCTAAAATTGAATAGTAAGAATGTGGGCCAGCTTCAAAATGATCATTCTTGCACCGACAAGTATTTTAGGTTTTTGCATTGTAAACAATGGTTTGTAATAAGGGCTTCCAGTTTAGGGGGTACTATGATAAACTTCATCAAGAGGTCTCCCAAACCTTAGAACAAGGGCTTTACACATCATAAAGATACTAGGGGAGAGTTATCATGTACTGCATCCCATTGATCATAATTTTCATTGCAACCACACATTTATATAGTAGTTTGGAAGAACTTGGCTTTAGTTCGTTACCACTTGGGTCATTCCCTCCTTTTGAAGCGGAGAGGTAGGACCTCCAAGGATAAATAATAGCAAGGAAGTACGTTTGTAGTTCGATCATCTTCATTCATATGAACAAAAAGAGAACACACACCACACCTTTTTCTCATACTCGTAAGGGGTTCAGTTTTAATCCAAATTGAAAGATGTAGGTGATTTTGCAAAGTGTTAAGGAATTTTTCTATTTCTCAAGATCATCAAGTGGTGTGAGAGAATTGCATACACATCCAATAACAATGTTGTAAATCAAAAAACATAGAAAATAGTTGTAAGTTTTAACTCCTAAGCTAAGATGACTTCATTTTATGTACCAAACGAAATATGAAGTTGCCTTGTTCAATTTTAAACCCAAAACAAAATGATGAGATGAGGGTACAATTTTAATCCCATTTGAGTGTTCTTTTTAAACCCAATTGAAATTTATTGAGGTCCTAGAGTATAAAGTAGAAAGCATAAAAGTTTGGTTTATAATTGCCCCAAAGCGTTAAACGCTTGTTACAATAACAAAATTTCAAGATCATAAAGATTTATTTACTTTAGCTCCATGTCATTCAACCTGCAAAACCCTATTAGTCTAATGACCATAACAATGTTAGAAGTGTATTAGTGATCTAATGAATTGAGAAAATTAAAGCACACATCAAAAAAATGACCGTAAAATTTCTTACCCCAATTGGTCATCATTGAACATAATAGTGTCGTGATTTGAAATTTGGGCATCGCTCTAGTGAAAATGGTTGTCACTCTATAGCATAAATAAAGAGCACGATAGTGTCAGTATTTTTTCGAGTGTCGCTCTAGAGAATTTGAGGGTGTTGTCATTTGGATTCTTCGATACCTCTATATTAAATTAACATCACCAGATTTAAATCAATACCAGTGCATTTAATCAACATCGTTGTTTCAAATTGAGATAGTATTACTATATGGCGATGCTCTTCAAAGTGTGTCGATGTATGTGATTTGGGAATTGTTGTATCCTGCAAAAATGAAAAACGAATGGGGTTTAAGCTATAAATTGATTAAATTGATAATTTTCCCTCCTTCAAGCACCAAAAAGTGGATCAAGAATTATTAGTGTGGGTCGATTACGCTTGATCCATGATGAATTGATGCATAATTTAGCCACTAAACCTCAATCTCAAACAAGATCATTCAAATTGGAAGTTTAAACTAAGCATTTATTGAAACTATGAACTATAAACTATGAAAATAGTTAAATGCCTACTCTAACCCATTTAAAACTTATCCCGTTTTGGAATTGGTGTCGTTTTGATGTGGAACAATGACCCTTTCCAAATCCTGTGATTAGTAATCATGTTTCATTCGATTCTATTGAAGAGAATCAATGAAACCATTGTGATAAATTGATGAAAACATGAATTATGCTAAATTGAACATGATGCAAGCTAAATGAACATGATTTTAAGCTAAAATTGATCTAATTATGAAATTTCTAAGCTAAACTAAGCTAATTCTAAGCTAAATTATGGAAACCCTAATTTATAAACAAACTAAGATGGATGCACGAAATCCGTTAATGGATGTTTTAAGCTATTATGCAACTAAAATGAACTAAAACAAGATTAAATTGAGTAAATTAAGAGTGTAAGTGCAAGTGAATTTAACATCATAAGTTTTCAATTGAAATATGGATTCATTTGTCTCCAAATAGTGTTCTATTTATAGGAGAGCAAACGAGAAATGAAGGGTTGAGATCAAACAGATCAATCAACGGTCAAGGATGGAGGAAATAGGAGGCATGGATCATGGATTCTCATCAACAAATGATAATGCAAGATGAGATTCCAATCAAGGGTGATCATTTGGTCCAAACAAACAGACTTTTGACCTGCACACACAAGTCACCAGGTAACTTGCTCAAGAAGTCACAATCTTTTCTCAAGAAGCCAAGTGAGATGATTGGAGGAGAGGGAATATTCTTTGGAATATTCTCATGGGTGAGGATAAAGATATTTTTGCAAATTAAAAGAAAGTTTTAATTGTGCAAAAAAGGAGATAAGGAATATTCCATGGGAATATTCCCTTTTTGGAGGAAAAATAGTTTAATTGTTAATTAAACAAGGTTTAATCACACAATTAGGGTATTAGAAGAATTAAATGGATTTTCATTAAATTAAATGTTTTAATGAAAGGGGGAAAGGTGAAAATGATATTTAATTAAATAAATGAGGGTTATTTAATTAAATAAGATGACTTAAGGAATTAAATTATATACTTTGATTTATTTAATTTAATGAGTTGAATTGTTAGTGTGAAAAGGGGGAGAATTAACCTGATTTAATGAATTAGGTTAATAGATGAAAATGATGCAATTAATTGATTAGCTAGGCTAATTCAATTAATTAAGTGAAAAGAGGATGGGTTTCAAGAGGAAATGATGTTAGTAAACCTGATTCGAGTGTACGATATCATTTAGGATATTTTTCAGTGTCTACAGATTTTAGTTTAAGTGAAAACAATCAATTGAGCAGGTCAATCAAGGTAACTATTCTTCATGACATTTATGGTTGTTTTATTTATATTTGGTAGTTATTTATGTTATTAATTACATCATAAATTACATGTAATTTGAAATAGATTCTCATATTATCATTATCAATAATGGTTGTTCATATGCATGAGTGCAGCCAATTGACTTATAGTACTCTAGGGGATAGATTAGGTTTAGTTATCAGTTTTAAGTTAGTTTCAATAATTATTTGTTAACAAAAGTTCAGCTATAGATTCTACTGTAGGTACCTGTAGCTATTAGTGACAATTTACTTCTTTCACTATTATGTGTTTATGTGATTTTCCAATAAGTAGAATACCTTTAATAAGATAACTTGGGTAATATTAGATCTTTGAAAGCACATATAGTGCCAATGCCATCACCAGTTTATAAGCCCTGGTTGAAAATTTAATGAATTCTTTACAATGTTTAGTGGACTATTCAAGTAGGTCATTACTATGAATTGTGTCATGTCCACCAAGTTTATAAGACACTAGTTTTGACTCTACATTTTTGAAGCCATTGTAGGGGATGGTGTTATCTTCATAGACTTTTTTTTCTAAGATTTAATAGTTTACACTTTATTTTCAACATTAGGACTATTAGTTTTAATCTTATCAAATACCAAAACATTCTACTAACATTGTTTAAGACCCATTGCTATACTAAGTTTATCTATTGTATGTAGAGGCAAAGAGACACATTGGAAAGTTTTCTCCACTCTACAATCCAACAAGCTAGAGAAGATATTGGTGATTACAGTAATTAGAGCGAGGGTGCTACTAAAGAAGAAACTTCCCTTTCCCCAATATCTTCTACACCTATAGAGGGGACATACCAAACCATGGGTGATGCAGTGGATGATCCACCCAAACATGTGACCTTTGAGTTCCCAATCACCAACTAGGAAAGGGCTACAATGATGAAGAATATCCCTCCTTCATAATTACTAGTCTTCTATGGTTTGGTGACTAAATATCTAGACACATTTTTGTTTGAGTTTGATGCCCTATGCAAGAGTTATGAATATACCTCTAATTCTCATAGGCTCAAGCTCTTCCCTACCACTCTAAAAGATGCTACCCTGAGATGGTTTATGGGATTCAGCAAGGATGTTATTTCAGATTGGCATACCATGAAAACACTGTTCTTGGAAAAGTACCAAGACTATTGTAAAGGACTTGATAGGAGGAGAGATGAAATTTTTCAAAATGTCACAAGAAGGAGGATGAGCCATTAGAGGACTATGTGGAGAGATTCCAATTCTCTTTGAAGAAAAACCCACAAAACAAGTTAGCTAAAGAATCCCTTGAGTTAGTATTTTTCAGGGGAGTCAATGAGGATTGTATGGATGCTCTCAATCTAATTGGGCAAGGGAATGTTTCTCAACTACCATTTAAAGAAATCTATAGGGTCTATAGAAATTAATCCATGACGTTCACTAATAATCCAAGAGGAGAGAGGGAATACACCATTGGTAAATCATCCACTAGGGTTTCAAAGATAGAGTTCAATGCAAGAAATTTGTAGGGTTTGTAAATGCAAGAGGGTGGCTAGTATTCAAGAAAACAAAATAGAAAAACCTAATTTTCAACCACTTGAAGGAGAGGATGGACAACTATTTTTCATATCTCAAATAAGGTCATGGAAACAAATACAAGGTATGCCACAGGGCCCTCTAAATTTCAATTAATCTTTTCTCGTTGGAAATCAAAAAAATTCTACCTGGATTTCCTAGCCCTAGCCAAACAACCAAAACCAATGGCCAAAAACTTAACAATGGAAACAACCTCATAAAAACTAGAAATGATAGCAACAAAATGCATGGTCACCATAAAATTTTCAAATTTCTAGTTATAGTCCTCAATGGTGAACACAACAAAACCAATGGTAGACACAATGGAAAAAATGCCAACAATGGGAGCAGTAAAACATGAAATATCAACAACATTTTCTCCCTCTTCAGCCAAAACAACAAGCTATTATTCCTAATCCATCTAATCTACCAAGAGCACCATAGTTACCTTCCCAACCTACACCTAACCATAAAATAAGCCTGTCCAATAGGCTTTTACTAACGAGGCTATGCAATACCCCATCTATGGGGTAGAGGTAAGTGATGTCCACCTCACATTATGGAAACAAATAGATGGACCTTCATCCCCTCAAATCACTGAGATGGAGGATGAGGAACCTATATTTGAAGCTTCATAAAAATCACCTCTAGTGCTTGAGTCAAATTAGGTACACTAGAACACCTCAAGTCTAGAGCGTCCTTTCTTTTAATGCTTATCTATTCAAAAACATCATACCCAAGTTGAGATAGACCTATTGGGTCAACTTAAGGATGTCAATATCAAAATCCCCCTTATAAAAGTTATTAAGGACATTCTAATCTATACCAAGGCTGTTAGGGACCTATGTATTAAGAAATTAGAGAGAAGAAGGAAGGATCCTTAGAGAGTTCATGTCATATGAAACCTTGTTGATATTGTGCTAGGGAGCATAACTATCCCTAAATACACAAATCCTAGTAGTTCAGTAGTGGATGTTAAGATTAATGGTACCCTTACCAAGAACACCTTGATAGAGTTAGGGGCAGCAATAAATGGAATTACTAAAGAGACAATGCAATTACTTCAATTATTCAACCTTAGACCTACACCAACTATTTTATAGTTGGTTGATAGGTCAACAATCAAGCCTAAAGGAATCATTGAGGATTTAATTATTGTATTAGATTCTTAGGAGTATCTTGCAAACTTCATTGTACTACAACCAAAGGTAAACCTTGCAAGATATCCACTCATTCTAGGTAGACCATGGTTAGATATAGTTGATACATTTATAGGTTGTAGGTCTGAAAATATGATAATATCTTATGGGACTCTAGCCAAGAAATTGGTACTCTATCCTCTAACACAACCTTATGTTTATCTTGAGATAATCATATGGCCCACCTTGGATGAGGATGACCCCTATTCCCTACAAAATTTGATGATAATAGAACATAACCCTTTATTGGATGATCAGGGGGAAAATGATCTGATTTCTCATATAATACGGAATGATTGCACTACGAGCCCACAACAACAAGACTGCCTCTCATGCCTACAAGATCCTTTGTAGAGAATTGTACCTACTAACTCCTCAAAAGAAATATCTCATATCTTCCATTCCTTATTGTCACAACAATGTGTACCAATAATTCCTAGCCTTGACCTCTCATCTATGCAAGAATTATCTAAAGAACTAAAAATCATGTGAGGAAAAATTTTGAACATAAAAAATGCATTGACCGAAGAGCAACATAATTCCCTAAATACTGTGTTGTAGGCACATGCAACAACCTTTGCATGGGACTACCATGATATGAAGGGTATATATCCTAAATTATGTATGCATAGGATCTACATATCAGATGGTTATAGGCCCATTAGATAGCCTCAAAGATGAATGGACCCTACCTTGAGAAAAATAGTTAAAGTTGAACTTCAAAAAATCCTTGATGTAGGCTTCATTTATCCTATATTTGATAATGAATGGGTATCACATGTATTCATTGTTCCCAAGAAAGGTAGAAAATGGAGGGTATGTGTATATTATAAGGAATTGAAATTATCCACTAGGAAGGACCACTTTCCATTTCCCTTTATAGATCAAGTGCTTGATTCTTTAGCATGGAAAAAATACTTTTCATTCCTAGATGGTTTTAGTGGTTACAATCAGATAAAGATTGCTCCAGAGGATCAGGAAAAAAAAACATTCACATGTCCTTGGGGTACTTATGCCTATTTTGTCCTATCCTTTGGGTTATGCAATGATCTAGCTACTTTTCATAGTGCAATTCTTAGCATCTTCTCTGATTATTCTCGTGACTATGGATATGTATATGGATGACTTCACCACATAAGGGGAAACTTATGAGGAAGCCCTTAGTAATTTGGAAAAGGTTTTAAAGAGATGTAAAGAACACAATTGTCCCCTAAGTAATGAGAAATTATTTATGATGATGACTCAAGGAATTATTTTAGGAATTTCATATCTAGTGTAGGGATCCAAATTGATCCACATAAGATAGAGACCATTTCTACATTATTTTTTCCACAAAGATAGAGAGATGTTAGAAGTTTCCTAGGCCATGCAGGCTATTACAGGAGGTTCATAAAATACTTCAATAAGATTGTTGCACCATTATTTGTTTTGTTGACTAAAAACATAGAATTTCATTGGACATCAGAGTGCCAACATTCCTTTGAAGAACTGAAGGTATCCTTAACAAAAGCACCTATTTTAAGGGGGGAGAATTGGACCTTGCCCATCTATATACACACAAATGCTTCATATTTTTCTATTGGAACAATTTTGGGTCAAAAATAAGGTAACAAAGAATATTTTATCTACTACAGTAGCAAGATTCTTCAAGGAGTAGAGCTAAATTATACTATTACAAAAAGGAGATGCTAGCAGTAGTGTATGCCATTAATAAATTAGGGCATTACATTATGCAATTTATGTCCACACAGACCATGCAGCTATCAAATATTTAATGAACAAGCCTGCAGTAGGGGATAGACTAGCCAGATGGCTACTCCTTCTACAAGAGTTTGATATCACAATAGTGGACAAGCCTGGTAAGGCTAATGTAGTAGTAGATTTTCTATCAAGGTTTCCAACACAATCAATAGAAGGGGTAGTAGATGAATCATTTCCAGATGATAATTTGTTCTCTTAATATACATATACCCTAGTATGCTGAAATTGCAAAATATTTAGTGACATGGTAGATTCCACCACATTTCTCTCCAAGAGAAAAGAGATAGCTAGTGTATAACTATTTTCCATATTCTTGGATATCTAGTTACCTAGTCTACAATGGTCTGGACAATATCATGAGAAGGTGCATAAGGGAAGATAAAATATTTGATATCATGAAGGCTTTCCATGATGAACCATGTGGGGGTCACTTTGCAACCAAAAGGACAACATTCAAAATACTCACAATTGGTTACTACTAGCCAAATTCACACAAGGATTCCATCAAATATACAAGTTGTGATAGATGCCAAAGAATGTGTAAGCCAACAAGAAGTGATGAAATGCCATTATAGCCATAGTTAACACTAGCTGCCTTTGACAAATTAGGTCTATAATTCATTAGGCCAATTTCCCCTACTTCTAACAATAAAGAGTGCATTCCGGTTTGCACTGATTATTTGACTAAGTGGGTAGAAGTAAAGGTATTATAGTTTTCTAGAGATGGAAATGTGGCTAAATTCTTGTATGAGGATATTTTTACTAGGTATGGATTACCTAGGGAGATAGTACTGATCAAGATCCATAATTTAGTTCAGAGCTCATTACAAAATTGGTTGAATAATATGAAATTAGGCATGAAAAGTTAACACCATATCATCCATGGCCCAATGGCCAAGTGGAGGTTACTAATAGATAAATTAAAAATATTCTAACCAAGATAGTGCAATTACACAAAAAATATTGGATTGCTAGATTACCAGAGGAAATATGGGCATACGGAACAACGATTTTTATGCCCTATAAGCTAGTATATGAAAAAACAACAATCCTTCCAATAGAGTTGGAGTACAAAATGTTAAGAAAAATAGTGGATTTGGACATGGATCTCATAGCATATCAAAAGGAGAGATTTGATCACTTAAATAGGCTAGATGAAATCCAGATGGAGGCAACCCATCATAATGAGATAGTACAAAAATAAAGGACAAAGTAGCATGACCAATATATCAAGACAAACTAATTTAATGTAGGATACTGGGCCTTATTGTATGATTGAAGATACAAGGATTTTAAGGGAAAACTCCAATCCAGGTGGTTGGGACCTTATGAAATCAGCCAAGTCTTTCCTAATGGAGCAGTAAAGTTGTAGAACATAGATGTAGTAAAGTTCTCCCTCCTAGTTAATGGCCATAGTTTGAAAATTTACAAGAAACTAGTAGAAATAGATGACTTCATTCTTTCTCTCACTCAACACTATGGTCCTACCAATAATTCTAGTAGTTCAGATACAAGTATAATATCCAATAATAATGACTCAGCAGTAGCAAATGTACCCAGTTCCATAGGTGACTTGGTGATTGAGCTACATAGCTCATTCCCTAAGGTCACTCAAGTTTAATTTCCTTATTCTACCTCGCATGCACACACAACACAGTCACAATGATATGCATGCTTTTTCAAGTAGCCATCATTATACGGTAGACACATGTAGCTTTTTAAATATATAACTATCATCATTCAGTAAGGGTCATATTACAGTAGGGACCTATAGCACAAAATTTGTCACAATTTAGATGGGACATGATGTCGAATACACCTGCAACACTGCTTGTTGGGAAATTTTTAAAATTGGCACCACATTAATTTTAGTTCACACATTTTCAACTTATTTTTTTCACACATGCAACATTATTCTTTTCATAATAATTACATACAACATTCTCATCTTATTTCACATTTCCAATTCAAATTTTGCACATTTGAACTATCACATCACTACCCATTTGCTTTCCATTCCATTTCATTTCATTACACTCACCACCTTGTCATTTATTCACGTGCAATTACTTCTTGTCACATTGAATCATCCTATAGATACATTTTATTCAACCTCACACATGTGGCATTTAGTTTAACACCTTTGGCAGGTACACAAAGTACATCACGATAATTATCCAGAATTCCAAAAATCTTTTATTGTGTATTTACATTAAATTAAGCATGGAATCTATTCATTACATTTATTTCCATATTCTATAATTATACTTTCACCTACCGTGAGAAGTGAGATCACTTCAAACCTTAAGTTGGGGGAGGGTTATAAATCAACTAGTTTTTGTTTTTCCCCACCTAAAGCCAAATACAAAAATAACATACATGACATGCAAACCATTTTTTCCTAAATTTCACCTACCTTTTGCTATTAATTTTAATCATCAATTCCCTAAATCCTATGATTCTGAGCTAAGTAAAACCCAATTTTAAGTTGAATCAAGCTTATATAATGGGGAAGGGGATGTAACAGTTGGAGTTATAGTACAATTGTAGTGAAGAGTGCATGTGAAAATAACAAAGTAAGAGAAGGGTTTGAGGGTGGTAAAGTTGAAATTAAGCTAAATTTTTAAGGTTAGAACATTGAGCAGAGGTAAAGTGATTCACCAATGGGAGGTGACATCATTAGAAGAGAGCCATCAGTATAAAAACAAATATTAGAAGACACATTGGTATTTCCTATCTTCACAAGGGTTGGATGGTTGGATTACTTTCTAAAGTTGACAAAGTCTGACAATGACGTAACAAGGATATTTACAGCTACATTGGAGCATGATGAAGCTATGGTAAAAGGATTATTGGTAGATGCATCAGAAGGATAAATTGCACAAGTATCTGGTTTGCCTAAGACTGGAGTTGAATTTCCAATTCGAGTAGACGTAGTGGCTACAAAAGAAGAATTATGTGAGTGAGGAGAAAACTTGGATTCATCATCCCAAGGTAAAAAAAGACTTTCACTTCCATGGATTTTGTCCAACTATAATTCTTATGTTATTAGATACCTTACTTGTGATGTTAGACATAATCTTCTATACACTATAAATTTTAAATTACTGAGTCACCTTCACCATAATAGACTAGTTAATGTGCCCAATTACCTCTAAAATATGCTAAAAGGGATGGCATCTAAATACTAGAGAAAATAGAGTGATATAGATTTATTACATCATTGTTTAATAACCCTGTTAACAAAACGGAGTTTGAGAATTCAATATCCACAAATATCTTGGGAAGACTTTGTGAAATTTCAAGATATTAAGAGTCTACTTGAGGCTCCTATAAACACCTGAAAACCTAGAACCACAAGTTGCACCTACAAAAGGAAGTCATCTTGTTTCATCTATGGCTTCACCTACCCGTAGCCAAGGTGATCTTGAGGAGCAACCTCTTGTTTCATCTATAGATTCACCTACCCATAGTCCCAGCTTCCTCCAACCCACCTATGTCAAAAAAAAGAAGAGGTAGTGCATCCACACCTTCTAAGACACATAAGAAAAGGAAGGATATTCAAAATTAGAAACCTACCCCACCAAGGCATTCAAGCTGCTTAAAAAATAAAGGTGTTATGAGGGGGAGTGTGGAAAAAATATAAGAAGAGACAAAGTGCAAGGAACAACCAGAAGAGGATGTGGTTTTGGTTAAAACAAACTCATAAATAAAGTGAAATACCTATGGAAAGTGCATTCACCTACAAAGAGAAAGTGGTATATATCCACCACTTTAGATTCAAACTCAAAGGATGTATTTATTTCCAATAAAACAAGAAGGAAAACCCCAGATAGCTCTAATCATGAGGACCATTATTGTAAAAGGGGTGGTAATGAATAGTTTTTATAAATAAAGGAAATGTTTTCATAATATAGAAATGTCATAAAGGAGATCTAGGAAGCTCTAGAGAGAATTCAACAGCTAGAGGAACTGGTGCAAAATTATGAGAAAAGATAAAAATAAAGAGAGATAAGGATAGAAGAATTGGAGGAGAAATTGCAAACATATGGGCATGGTGCAAAGTTGGACCAATTGGCACAATTGGCCATGATCAAAACAAGGGATAGAGAAATTATAGTAGGAAATCAGAAACCCCCTACTACAAAACCCCAACTTACCACAAATATTTGTCTCTTGGGTATCAACAATGGAAGGTCATTAATGAATTCTCACATGAGAAAGAAAAGTGGAGAAAGGGAAAATAAACTCTAATTATAGAGCACACCAAAGTGTTGGAGGGGAAGAACACCGAATTGAGTAAATTGGCAGTTAGAATGGAAGAAATAGCAAACAAGGCTACCCAAATTATCAAGTGTAGAGCCCCAACCAAAACATATGCCTTTTTTCTCCAAGAAAAAAATCTTAAGTTTTCAATTTAGTAGATTGATCAGCAACAAGCTTGAATTTCTCCATATTTTTGTTGATGCTACCCTAGATGAACAAGACCAATTGTGTGAGTATTATTTACACAATTATGTGTTTTTAGAGGATGCACAATGGAACCCCTTAATGTTTGTAGGGGATTTGTAGGTAAGAGCTTTAACATTCTATCTTAGAAATGAACAATTTAGAGTTGAACTCATGGAGGAGTATGCAGAAAGAGAAAAGTTAGTTGCACTTCTAGCGAGGAAAGAGTCCAAAGTTCCCGATGAGATAATAGATGAGTGGTTATTACTCCTAAAACACAAGGGTGCAAGAGGAAATATTATGAAAGTAAGGATATAGAACTACAATAGAATGCAAACACTAATATTTGGGTTGGTTAATCATTGTTATAGGTATGACTAGGAAAGGTGGGACAATTTGACTCCAAAATTACAAAGGAAGGAGCCTCATTCAATGTATAATTTCATGGATAAGATTGAAAGAGTATGTAGGTACATGGATATTATTATTTATCAAGCAACTAAATGGGTACCACTCACTTTTCAACCACCTATAATCTTTTATCCATTTCCACATTGGACATGAGTTAATATGGAGGAATGTGAGGAGGCTGAGCTTACCAGGATTAGAAGACTTACAACTTACAAAGGTTTCTACCTGAAGTAGATCAAGGGAGTAGACACTGTCATGGACTTAAGAGATATTGCACTAAATTATAATTTTTACCCCTATTTTATTTTTCTTGAGGAAAAGCAAAAGGGTAGTTGGGGGGAGTGATGAGTCCATTTATTTGTCCATTTCCTAATTTTTTTATGCATGTTTGCAGACATTATCACACAATTATTTCAAACATATTCCTATGCTATGCTATCCTTTTATGCTTATTATACAGCCTTAGACCTGAATTAGAGTGATGGAAATATAGTTATGATATGGCAACATTACATAATTTATATGTGGATTGTATGAAATGTGATTAGAATTTTGTGTATGTGTTTTATGGATTAACCTCTTACACCCCAAGAAGACATTGTAGCCCATAACTAAAGGAGGTCTTAGACAATGAAATAGGGGAATAGTGATAACAAGCTAAGTGTAACAACTACTATGTGGAGACACCTGATGGAGTTAGTCGTGAATCATTATGATAGTTAATAAGGTGTTGAAGAAAAATAATTCTTTTATTGATAGGATTCTAGATAACTGATTATGTGTTCCACATGCAGATTTGTTTTAAAGAGTTTTAATCCTATTTGAACTCTTTTTTCTTTCTAGCTGCAATTCAAATAACTCAATCTTAATTACACACTCTGATATCTAGAGAGTTGTAGTTGATGATAGAGTTGTGTTTAGAATAAACTCCCTTGTTCCTATGTATAGCCAATGGTTGATTATTTAGTATAGTTAGTTGATTAATCTCATGCTGGAGGATTTGTTATCAATTACTTCTTAGTTTTCAGTTGTAATCTATAGACATGTTGATTGTTCAAAAATGGTTTTCTTGAATATAATCTTTGAACAAGATTTTATGTGATCTTTTGGAATGCATAATGAATGAAGTTCAAGTTGATATGGTTGCGTAAAATATGAAGATTTAGATTTGGTTTTAGTTTAAGTGAAGACAACCACTTGAGCAAGCCACTCAAGGTAACTATTCTTCACTATATTTATGGTTGTTTTATTTCTATTTGGTAGTTATTTCTATTAGTCATTACTTCATAAATTGCATGTAAGTTGAAATAGATTCTCATATTATGATTATCAATAATGGTTGTTCATATGCATGAATGCATTAAATTGAATTATAGTACTCTGAAGGATAGATTAGGTTCAGTTATCAAGTTTGAGTTAGTTTCAGTAATTATCTGATAACAACGGTTCAACTATATATTATGTTGTAGATACCCAAACCATTAGTACTAGTTTAATTATTTCATTGCTATGCATTTCTTTGATTTTATAGCAAGTAGAAAACCTTTAATAAGATAACCTAGGTAATCTCAAGTCTTTGAAATAAAATATAGTGCCAGTGCCATCACAATTTTACAAACCATGGTTAATAATTTAATGAAATATTTGCAATGCTAAGTGGACTATTCAACTAAGTCATTCCTCTGAATTGTGTGATTTATACCATGTTTACAAGACACTAATTTAGGCTCTACAATATGTACATGTATGGTTAGTATGGTTGATCCCAATTTTAGGATAATCCATGGATGTGAGTAACCTAGTGGTCACTTAGCTAAGTCATCACCTTCTAGGTTGAATTATATTATGTTTGGAAAGTATATGATTGGTCATATACCAAATCAAACTAAGGGGTGGGTGAACATATGACATCGCTTTCAATTTGTTACTTGTAGATGTGACCCCATTTCCCTTTAATTATCTTACTCCATTTGTCTCGGTCACTTTTACTTAAATTCATATTTGAGCAGTGTTCTTTGTTCATTTTTGAACTTAGGCAAGGTTTTCCTCAAGTCTCCTAACTTCGCATTTTATCACTTGCTTGGCCACAACATTTGTTGGGCGGTGTTTTATGAATCCTTTCTAACTTAGCATTCCTCAAGAAAGGTGTATGCGCGGGTAATCCATATGATGAGTAAACTTATGTTAGAAATTAGTTACTTCCCCCACAAGTTATTTGTTTGGGCAGAATTTTGCGTACTACTTGAAACCTAGGTGATGTTTTACTAAGTTATGTGAACTCCTCATTCCACCACCCGAGAGTATTTTAGTGCTAATAAAATCATAAAAAGCTTAATTCACATAGCCAGTGCATTATGTAGAAAGTAAATAATCATTTTTAGAAGCATATGAACAGAAACAAACAAAACCATACATGGGAAACACAAAGATACCAAAAAGACATTTTATTTATATATAATATCGTGTATACATGGTGTTGGCAATACAAAATTGTTTGTTTTGATTACAAAAAGTTATATCGATAGAAAAATATAGAAGAGGTAGTTTCATTCAGGCACACAAAGAAAATATCAGGACTCATAGGGGCTCGCTCATAGTCTGGAGGTGTTCCACTTGGGTAGGTGATAACAAGTTCTCGTGCAATTGTAGGAATTGCACGAAAAGCCTCATATAATTTCTTACAACTCTAGAGTGAAAAAGAGTGACGGCTTCCTCCAATGTTTTATCCTAAAGAGCTAACACTATGCAAATGGTGTTAGCTATCAGTCCTTTTCAAGGATAGCAGTTGAGTTCATTGATCACCACCCTGACATGGTGATGGAATTTAAGCCTTACCAGGCACTCTAGTGCCTTCACTCCCCACTTGTTTCATCCAGAAGTCCTGATGATAGTGTATATAAAGCGCTCCAACATGGTGGTGTTGTGCACATGCACTTGGCTCAGAAATGATTCACCCAAGATTTTGCAAAGCACTTCTTCCTCCACCTCACTCTGTACCATGAAAACCTCCTTCAGCTGGTCCGACAAATGGCTGAAAAGTAGGTTGCACTCAATCTATTCCAATACAAGGAAGTCACTTGCAGAATCACCGTCACTCTGGGTACTCACCATGTTTGATGCTCCTGAATGACGAAGGGTGGTGACACTAGCTGAATTTATAGAAGATTGATTGGACATTGGTGCTTTCTCCCGAGAAAAATTAATGAACAAAAATTCAATTCAAATAAAGGGTTGATTTGAAATAATTTAAATTGCATTTCCAATTGAGCAATAGAGACGTGTTATTGTATGGTGTTCCCATGAGGCTTCATTAATTATTTGATTATGCAAAGGGTCATTCAATGGTTGTTGGCAAGATAAAGATTAGTTTTCTTGCCCGATGCCATTTTATTTCCCAGGCTAATGATGTCAATCAAATTTAGTAGTTTTCAAAATAAAGAGCAAAACATAAATACTCCCCATTTGGTAACGGTTTTGGCAATGATTCAGTGAGATTGGCTTGCTATATATGGGAGAAGAGAGAAATTGATGGGGGTTCTTCGGATATACACCTAGTGGTGTTATCGAGAGGGATTTGCATTTATTTTTCTGTAATAGTTCATGATCTTAGTATTATGAATTTAATGGCAGGTTTAGTATGTTGATATTAGCATTATGTGTGCATATAGTTATATCTTCTTTATGGGATTGGCTATGGGTTGTCATTTATTGCAACATAATTTTATCTTTTTTGATGGGATGGCTATAAGTCTTCAATCTTTGTGCTGATTGTTTATGCCTATGTTTCTCACTCTCGTGTGAGTGTCATTTTTATGAGTTGGCATTAATTACCTTTCTTTCTTTTTGGTTAAAAGCATACTAGTTTTCTTTGGTTTAGATTAATTCACTAGAACTCTTGTGAGGGAGATGTACCTCCAAAATTTAGAGGAAAGCCACAAATGCAATTGTGTTCTTTCTAGAGTTGTTAGTAGATTGATACTAGTGCTTGGTAGGGCTAAGAGTCATTTATTTTTCCCATATTTATCATGAGCCAATTCATTCGCTAATAGATTTTTGGTGACTCCACTGGGGAATATCAAGTTCGTTTGATTAAAGTCCGATGATTCTTATCGTGTCATGCGACAAGATGGTACTTCCTCATAATAATGTATTTCTTGTTTTGCAACTAGGCTTAGATTGGGTGGGAGTGGAGAAAGAAGACATCATTTCACAATTAAATACACTCGCTTGGAGATATAGGAGAAACATTGCAGATTATATGCGAGTGAATCTTACCTTGGAAGAAGAGGAAGAGTTGGCTCAGTGCCCACCTGCACCTATAGTGGAACATCCTTTGAGGTTGATATTCATGTACTAAAACAACCCTCCTCATCATCCTGATTGTTAGCCTAATTGTTCATTTCATCATCCAAGCGACCCACCCCTTCCTCAACCTCAAAATCCACCTCTGGCCCATTTACCACCCAAAAATTAAATAAGAATTTATCTTTTCAATTTTTCTCTCATGTGAGTTGGTGACTTTGATCATCCATGGCATTGAACCTTTGGTGTAATCAAGTTGGCCCCCTTGTCCCATCACAATACCATAGTTTACCCCATGGTCCCTAAATGTTATAGTCAAAATGAACAAGACCCTAATGAGCACATCCTGGCTATGACTACAGTAAGTGGAATTTTAGGAATTCAAGAGTAGGATGTTTTTGTAAGAATTTTTATTGAAAATTTGGTTGGGAAAGAGGAAGAATGGTACAGGGAACTTGAAAAATAAAGCATAATGGGATGGAATGTCTTAAATAAAAAGTTCCTTCAGCGATATAAAATCCCAATCAATGTTGTGGCTACCTTATGACTATTTTTTAAGATCGTGGAGAATAAAGCTAAAACAATGAGATATTTTGTGTACCGATTTAATCAGTCTCTTCAATAAATTCCTGTCTCAGAAAGACCCAGTGCAAAAATCCAATTTCACATATTTATTTTTTCCTTGGAACCTGATGTGCAATTAATCCTTAAAAGAGATAAAGTGCAAGGGATTGAGAGAGCACAATTAGAGGTAGTTAAAATCAAAGATGATTTTATAGTTGTTGGAAAGTGGACACCCGATGCAACTGTGAAGCCTAAAATCAATCGAAGGAGATCCTCAAAGTCCCAATTTTAGAATCATGAAGAAGCAAAATTACCTCTCCCGACTACTAAAAATATTAATCTGAGAATCTTTCATAGCATACAACAACATAATGAGAAACAAGGTCAGCATAGCAGTGATCAGGTTTTCAATTTATATACCTCATTTGAGGTTGAAAGTGACTCCAACTCATCTAGTGATGAGGAAGATGAGGAGCCACAAAAGAAGGCTCTAATTGCCTCTTTTCCCCCTGATGAGGATAGGTCCTCCTCTTCGAAAATTAATCACAAAAATCCCATGTCAAGTTTTTCCCCTATTCCTAAAAATGAGGTTTCACCCTCCAAAGAAATAGCTGAAGAGAAAACCTCTTTTCATTTGGTAGAATGTGGAGAACTCACGTGCGGTATTTTCCAAGAAGAAGAAAAATGGTCAATTCATCTTAACCCTCTCTTCAATATAGATGAATTTGAATTATATGATAATCCTCTCTTTTTGAATTTAATTATGGATCAATTTATAACTGAGGATGGATGTTGCTCATCAATGACTGGAGATTCTCATAATCAATGAAACAATGGGGAAACTGGTAGTCCTAAATTGGATGGAGGTGAGACTAGTGTGTAGTTAGAGACTCGGGGTGAATTTATTGCGGCCTGTGAGAGATCTAAAGCATCAAATTTTCTTCTATTGGGAGATCCTCTTCTTAACCATGAAAAATAACCACTAGGAAAGGTTGAAGGGAGGGTACAAAAATATGGGTAGCCAATTTGTGGCCAAATTTTTAAAAAAGTTTTGAAAGCTCATAATCCGAGCATGTTATGACACACTCATATTATGGATTGGTGTGCCAAGCCTGAGGCTTGACCACAAAAAGCCCATAATGAGAGTTTCTTATAATGCAAGCACGTTATAACATGCTCATGTTATGACCTATTAAAAGTAAAAATAAAAGAAATCGAATTCATTTTAACTTGTGACTATGTTTTTTTCTTGCCCACTACCAAAACCCCAATTTTTTGTGCTCATGTTCTTGGAGGAGCTATTTTTCAAAATTGTTCATCAACTATTGTTGTTTCATCACCAAGATACCACCACATCGACAAGGAGGTCTGAGAGGTAAGGATTGTTTGTTTTTTGTTTTGAATTTTTTAGTTTTAGGTTGTTTTTGATATTTATTTTTTGAATTTGTAGGAGATGTTAATCAACCTGCAAACCCTCCTCAAAATCCTCAAGAAGCATAGAAGAAAAGAGAGGAACAAAATCCTCAACAAGCACAACAAGAACAAAACAAAAAATCCTCAAGTTAATCAACCACAACCTCAATCTACTCCACCAATCCCTTGACATCCTCCCGACACTCAACAAAAATTAATGAGTGAAATTGAGAACAATAAAAACAAATTGAGGATTTAATTAGGAGGTTGAACGATCCAAACAGTTCAACCATGGAAAGAATGACCCTGACAACTTCACTAAAAGAAATGTTAAAACATGTAGATTCAATCAACAATCAATTAACTAGTTGGCAGGATAGGAGGTATGCTGCTAGGGCTTATTACCAAAATAAATTATCATGTAAAGATGTAAAAGATTTAAAAATTACAAAAGGTGATTTGTGCTCATTATTCACTAACCTATGGTCAAATGCAAATCTTATCCTGAATGCGAAGAGGATGCATATTCATTGGTGCCACCACCAATAGATTAGGAACCTTTTTTTGGATAGGTGGTACATGGTTTTTGATTACCCATCATGCAATAATTGTGAAGTCCCATAGTATTTCTTTAGGAAACTATATTGTGAGTTCATATTGAAAAAAATCCCAAATTATTTCGATATGAGGGACTTCCAGGGGAGAGGTGGGGGTTTGGCTCAAGATAGACCCAGTGCACAGCAGTATCCTACATGGCAAGGGAGACGACTTCTCACTAGGATGCCTCATGAGCACATTGTTATCCCTTCTATCGTGAAGGAGAGTGCTGATGTAGAGACTTTGCAGGCCATCAACTCTTTGACCCATAGTGTCATCTAGCATGTCAGCCATATTCTATAGCACCATCTAGGGGAGTCTTCGAGTGGTGGGCTTCGATCCCATTTGTGTCAATCTTGTGGGGTGACTTGTTCATATGACCCCACCGACACTCAGGAGGCTACTATGTAGGATTTGTTTGCAACTATGGAGATGGAAAGGGTAGTGAACATTTTGCATGAGGCCTATGGAATTGATACTCAGGTAAAAGTTAGCATGTTCATTGAATTTAATTTATTAAATTTCAATTTTGAAATGCAAGTTTAACTAATTTAGTTTTATGATTTTAATAAAATTGTAGGGTCATAGTGTTGATACTAGATACACCAGCCCTACACCTGCTTATTTCTCCACTGCACCTACCGTTGAGGTATGTAGTTAGTAAACAATTATAAATTTATTACATGTTAATAGCATTGTTTTATGAATGGTATTTTAATATGTGATTTTGGATGATGAATAGGATAATATTGGAGGTTTCGAGGGAACACCTCACAATGCTAGTGGATTTAGTCAAACCTACATGTAGGTAAAAGAATAAAGATTTTAACTAATGAATTGTACTTAATAGATTTATGTAGTTTATATTCATATCGTTGATTACGTTGTGTTTCACATCTTTCAAACTCAAAGCATTACTTCACATTCCATAACTAATAACTATATGTTCATAGATGGAAAAATTTCAACTACAATATAGTTGTTTAGAAAGTCAACATAAGCAGTGATGCAATTACTTCACATAGCATAAGTAATAAGTAGGAGCAGCTTCCAATTGCATTTGCTTGTCCTGGCATTCCATGAGACCACTTTTTATTGAGGCATCTTTTCAAAAAGTTGACTGCCTTGTATATGCTATGGATGTTTGGAAGGAATATATGAAAGAATAATAGTAAGCAATAACATAGACAAGGCAATGAGTTGTTTGAAAAAAATGCCTGAAAAAAATGTGGTATGATGGTGATGTCCATCACCATGAGACCTGATTTCTTTGAGGCACTTTTTCAAACAACTCATCATCTTTTCTATGCTACCACATTTTCCATACATGTTTACCAAACAATTTTATCAAACAATTCAAATCCTCACTGCTATGGCTAAAAGCTTAAAAAAGGTGCTTTCCAAAATACTATGGATGCTTGAAAAAGATCTATCAAAGCATAATAGTAAGCAATAGAATAGACAAGGAAATTAGTAGTTTGAAAAATGCCTCAAAGAAATGTGGTCTCATGGTGATGGAATGCCATTCCATCACCATGAGAGAACATTTCTTTGAGGCATTTATTCAAACAACTCACCACCTTTTCTATGATACCACCTTTTCTATGATACCACATTTTCCATAAATGTGTACCGAAGCATTTTATCAAACTACTCACCTCCTTACTACTATGGCTAAAAGCCTAAAATAGGTGTTTCCCAACAAACTATGGATGGTTGGAAAAATTTCTATCAAAGCATAACAATAAGCAATAATACCATAGAGAAGAAAATGAACTGTTTGAAAAAATGTCTGAAAGAAATGTGGTTGTATGGTGATGGAATGTCATGACGCACATTTGTTTGTAATGTCATTTCATCACCATGAGACCCCATTTATTTGAGGCCTTTTTTCAAATAGTCCGCTGCCTTCTCTATGCCACCATAGTTATCGTACATGTCTACAAAAGAATTTTATCAAACGGTTCACTGGCTTGCTGCTATGGGTAAAAGCCTAAAAACATGTGCTTTCAAACAAGATATGGATAGGGCAAATAGTAAGCATGATAGTCAGAAATATATATTTTAATAAGTACTCAAAATTTTGTTCATTATCTCATACATTATAAGTCACGATGTGGATCGCTATTGTAGTTTTTGTGATTGAATAATTTGTTTTTTTCTTTTTAGTTGTTGCAAGCGAAGAAGCCTATGAATGTTTAGATAGCAATGGACATCGATGTTTCATCTGATATAGAATCATTGATGGCTTTGACAGGGGAGGTATGAGGAAAACTGCTAAATTTCAATTTACATTCGTTGTTATAGATGTTAGTTAGTGAAAAATCAAACCATTATTGATTCACAGTTTAATTTCTATTTAGATAGTTTATATAGGGCTTCAACATGCCTCAACATGAGCATTTGAATATTTCCCTCATGGAGAGTGATCATCAGATGGCGGTAAGTGATTATTTTGTTAAATATATCATTTTTTTAATGTATTTTATATATATTAATGTCTTTACTTCTTATTGTAACAAATAAGACTTCACCAAAAACTAAAAAATAGGAGGAGCACCAAGAGCACTCCTTGACTATAGCATAAATGAGTGACAGGCGTATCTCTATCCAATCGACAAGCAAAGGGCAAGAGTTTATTTTGAGGGCATGGAGAGCGATGACTTGTGATTCCAGAGCCCTTTGTTGTATGCCTATATGGCATTTTTGTACATATTTTGTATTGGGTATATTTGACATTGTATGCCTATATGGCATTCTCGTAAGCCTATATGGTTATTTTGTACCTATATTTTATACTTATATCGACATATATTGATGTATGACTACATGGATATTTGGTTAATACAAATATTTTTTTATCGATGATGTCCATATTTTTACAAGTTACGTGTATATTTTGTGACTTATGTGTATTCCAATGTGTACTTTGTGACTTATGTGTTTTCATGTGTATACCTTGTATTTGTGCATATAATTTGTATTAATTTGTGTATACTATATATTTGTGTGTATACTTCAAGGCTTACGTGTTTTTGAGTACTTGTGCTTCCCTTATTCACATACACATGCTTGACTTATCCACATGTATACTTATTAATTGGTTAACCCTAGCATTGATCATTTTTTTCCTTCATGGTTCAAATATCTTAAATATTAATTGATTGATGCTAAAAAACTTTATTTGTCGATGCTAAACAACTTCAATATTTATAGGAGTACTAGTAGAGTTACAAATTCCAAAATTGTACAAATTGAAAAGAAAATACTAACTGTAAATAAATGCACTAATTATTAACTTGATAATTGATTAAGAATGAGCATAAAATATATCAAGAAATGAGCCTTCTATAATGGCAACTGCCAACTAGAAAATAGGTAAAGCATTCCCAATACTTTGAAAGTAATAATCCACCCAAAATTGCAACAAGAGAGAATTAATGTAGAGTAGGGAGGCTTTCAATTACCAATCACAAATTTAACTAATTTCAACAAGCCTTCAATCTCCAAAACCCTAACTAGGGTGATTCCCTTCACAACTTCACTATTTGCCTTGTAGGTCTGCAGATCTAGTTTCTTGGACCTATTTCACACCTCCACTCTCAAACCCATTAACCAGTTATATTTTCAGACACCCTTTAAGGCATACCAAAACATATCTCAAAATCTCATATAACTCTTTTGGAACAAATCCCTCAAATTGATGATTCTACGTTGTCCCCTTAAGCCAAATAGGCCTAATTTACAAAGCAACTCTCCTCTAAACAATATTCCAACCCCAAATACCTATGGAAAGTCATTTACTAGTCTATAAAACCACGAACTCTACAAAATTTAGTCAGTGAACCGCTCACTAAGTCCTCTTTATACAAAACCCTCATTTTTAGCAAGTTATAAAGGGGTTTATTGAAAATCCCACTTCCCAACTTATTTACACTTCACCAATGCATCAAACATGCTTCACATGGAATGTGCATGCTTAATCTATAACCAAAATTTTCCTCACCTACCCACCTTTAACCATCAAATTTCACTCAAAACATTCAAATTTGACAACTAGGGCATCATGCCTAAACCCCCAAATGACCTCTCCTACTCCCAAAACTATTAAATCAACTAAATCCTACCATATTAGGCCCACTCAACTTAGCTATAGGAGTTACAGTTAGTGGAATGGGCCATAATCACATTTTTATGTCTTCAAAACCTTAAAATTGGAGTTTCAAACCCGCCTACAGGGAAAACTCAATAAGATTCTACAACCCCAATGGGAATGCCTCAAACTCAGTCAAAATGATAGATAGTACATTGAAAGAAAATTCAAATCAATTTGGAGTCACCATCAGGCCATACAAGCCATGTAACTACTCTACAACAACAATATTCAATAGAAAAGATACAAAATTTCAATGAAAACAAGAGCTTTATTATTCAATCTTTCAGAAAACATCTGAAAACCTCCATCCATTAAGTTTCCAACATATTTTAAACCTTAACCAACCTATTACAACTGTTCTAACTACCCTTTTAATGCCCATGACTGTTGGGCTTCCTCAATTTTACATTTTTTTGCACTTCTACAGCTTTTCAATATTGTACTTTTGGCAATTTTGCAAAAAATGTGACAATATAAGCTCAATGAATCCTAATTAACTATTATATGGTCTATTGGGACCTTATTGAATTGAAAAAAACTCAAACACACCTAAAACTATCAAAAGACCTCATTTGACAACATTAACACAAAATGCATTTGGTGCCCCTGCACCAAGAAGGCTTATTTAAAATCCTCGAGCAATGTATTTCCTAATGTTCCCTTGTTCTTACATATCTCAATTAATTTTAATCCAAAAATTTCCATGAAATGCTTTATCTAAAATAAAAAAACACATTTTCAATTGGTATTCCATGAAATGATTCATAAAAATATTCCAATATATTTAATCCTTTGATTGGAACAACTCAATTAAGCAAAGGATACATAATATTCATAGTAGATGAAGTAGTGTTTTGGTGTGAAATAAGATCATTCCTAGCATAAACGTACATATCAAGACATGTTGGGGTAGTTTGTTTGGTCACATGAAGTGCAAAATGAAAGTTGCATCACTTTGCAACTTTACACTGCTTGCATTTGACACCTTTTCCATCAAGTGAAAACTGGACACCATGGAAAAATGACTCTGAGATAAAAAAAAATCAAGAGAGTTTATTATAGAGGGGCCCAACGCAATCTCGTAGGCTCAGACAAAGAGTTCGTAAGCATCACAGATTTTGAGTAATATCCCAGCAAAGATTGCTTCCCTTTTGCACTTTAGACCCTTAAGGGATCGAGTCGGTTGAACGTAGCTTAGAGTGATTTCACGTGTTTGGGTGTGAAGGAAGACCATTCCTAGCATAAATTTACCCATCTGGATGTGTTGGAACGGTCCATTTGGTCACATGAGTTGTAAAACAAAAGTTGCACCACTTTGCAACTTTCAACTACTTGCATTTGACAACTTTTTCCCCAAGTGAAAAATTTCCACCATGGGAAAATGCCTCCAAGATAGTGAACACCAAGAGATTTTATTGTAGAGGGGCATAATTCAATCCCATAGGATTAGACCAGAAGTTTCTAAGCATCACAATATCCGAGTAACAACATGTTGAAGTTTGCAGCCATTTTGTACTTTAGACTCTTAAGGGATCGACCCAGTTGAACATAGCTCAGAGCGATTTCACATGTTTGGGTGTGAAAGAAGACCATGCCTAGTGTAAACACACCTATTCAGATGCATTGGAACATACCATTTGGTCACATGAGTTGTAGAACAAAAGTTGCACCACTTTGCAACTTTCAACTACTTGCATTTGACAACTTTTTCCCTAAGTGAAAATTCACCACCATGAGAAATTTCCTCTGAGATAGAAAAACTGAGAGAGGTTATTGTAGAGGGCCCCAATACAATCCCATAGGATCATATGAGAAGTTTCTAAGCATCACGATATCCATGTAACAACATTTTGAAGTTTATAGCTATTTTTCACTTTGAACTCTTAAGTGATTGATCTGGTTGAACGCTCAAAGTGATTTTGTATGTTCGGGTATAAAAGAGGACCATGCCTAGAGTAAACATACCCATTCGAACATGTTGGAATAGTGTGTTTGGTTACATGAGTTGTAGAACAAAAGTTGCACCACTTTTCAACTTTCAACTACTTGTATTTGACAACTTTTTCCCCAAGTGAAAATTCACCACCAAAATTCAACCTACAATCACAATTCAATCCTTTAGAAACAACTTTGCAACCCTTTTAAACCTATCTCTCCAACTCTTCAAAAATTCTCTCAAATTCCCTTATAGGTCTGTAGACCTAGTTTATGGACCAAAACTCTCAAATCCAATCTCAAACACACTAACCAATTGTATTTTCAAACACACTTTAACATCTTACAAATCATATCTCAAAAGCAACATAGGTCACTTTGGACCAACTTCTCCAAAATCATGCAACTGTTTTGTCCTAGACCTCAATTAGGTCACTTTAACAAAGTACCACCCACTCAAATGCTTTTCCAACCTTAAATCTTCATGGAAAATCACTTACCAGTCTACAAAACCTCCAAATCCACAAATTTTGATCAAAGAATCACTTCCTATGACACCAAAACATGAAACCCTCACTTTATGCCATTCCAAAGGGGTTTATTGAAAAACACTATTCTAGGCTTCTACACAGCCAACCAAGGCCTCAAACACATTTAGTTATGTTTGTACATTCTTGAAGGTTCACCAAAAAAATTTTCCCCCAAGAGTTTCTACAACTTCCCTCTAACCATCAAATTTCACTTAAAATACATAGTTTGACAATTAGGGCATCATGCCCAGGCACTGAACTCACCTTCCCTACCCTTCCAAATATTCAAAAAATTCAATATATTCCTGATTGTGCCAAATCAATCATCTCCCAATATTTCCTAAGACAATTTCACCAAAACCCAACATCGAAACTCCATTTTTAAGCCAAAATTCACCCAAATTCCTTTGGGACAACAACCAAAAACACTCCTGAACATTTTCACTACTCCTAAGTCTTATTACCACATATAATCCTACCATTTTGGACTCATTCCATCAAGCCACAAAGATAAAAAATAGGTGGAATGAGTCATTTATTCATTTTTAGTCTTCAGACCCTTATGGCTGGCCATATAGACCCACAATCAGTAATTTGACAATAAAATTCTTAAAAATCAATGAATTTCCTTCACTCCAAATCCAAAACATAGCTAACAACTATCTCTACCAATTGGAAAATATTTCAGGACATAATAATTTTGTACAACCAAGTATACTAGTCTACAACATAAAAATTCAATGAAACACATAGAATTACAAGAGAAATCAAAGGTTTTTATTGTTTTTCCTTCACAAAAACCTTCAAAAACCTCTTTATTTGAGTTCCAAAAATATTCAAACCTTAACCAACCTATGAAAATGGCTCTAAATTCCTTTTTAATTCCCATGACTGTTGGGCTTCTTCAAGTTTACATTTTTTTTCACTTTTTTCACATTGACAACTTTTCAATTTTTGCAATTTTACATCATTTTGACAAATATGCAACATGAACTCCAAAATGACACCAAAACCAACTAACATGACTTATTACATTATAAATTGGTATAATATGACCTTATTCAATTGAAAAAACTCAAAACACAAAACTAACGTATGACTTCCATGAACCAAATTTGCTCAATAACCTTGGTGCCCCTACACCAAATTTCAATATTTGAGTAAATCTTATTACAAGTAAATCTCATTAAAATGCCTTAGGTACTTCATTCTCATATATATTTTACAATTTCACTCTTACATTTGATATTCTCTTATAATGTCTACATCATAGGTGCTCATGATGAGGTTAACTTCAAATGAGTAACTTGAGATTCTCTCCCTAGGCTTTACACTCTCTTTTTTAATGGCTTCAAATCAGAATTAAGATTTTTCAAGATCACCAAAATAAGGATGTTGCATTGATTTTTTGGCTGATATTCTCTTCGATGGCTCATAAATTAGCATTTTCTGCAAGGAGATACTAATCAATTTTTAGTAGTTTACGTACAAATACGCAAAGTAAAAGAAGAAAAAGAAAGAGCATCCAAAATGGAAATGAAATGAAAATAGATGAAAGGAACTTACAAACAAAAAATCCACACCATTTGGTTCCAATTTGGGAACAACAAGGCATAAATCTTGATGCTTCCATTGAGGATAGGCATGCAGTCTCTCAACTTAGTCACTCCTAGCCATACATCTTCACTAGGAGTTCCAAGATAGCTATTGCACACAACACCTCTCATGAATAAAATAACTTGAAATTTGAGATGCTCTTATAATGTCTACATCATAGGTGCTCATGATAAGGTTAACTTCAAATGAATAACTTTAAATTCCCTCACCAAGCTTCGTACACACTTTTGTAATGGCTTAAAATCATAATTGAGATTTGTCAAGATCATCAAAATAAGGATGTGGCATTGCTTTTATGGCTAAGATTCTCTTGGATGGCTCATAAATCTACATTTTTCTACAAGGGGACACCAATCAATTTTTAGCAAGTTACTTACAAATAGGAAAATTAAAAGAAGATGATAGCATTGGCATCAAACAAATTAATGTGCATATAAGTATAAATTAATAAGAACCAATGTGCATACTTACAAATTAATCCAATGAACCATCTGGGTCTGCTCCACTCTTTATTGTGTCAAGTATTTCCTCATGGTCAAACTCACAGACCTTCCACAAGGTCTTGTTCAAAGGGCTACCCCCATATTTGGTCAAAAAAATATTGGATTCCACGACAAGGTTTGAGTAATGAAGAATCTTATGATGCATTTCAAAGTCTTGAAACAACCAATATTTAACACTCTTATGTGGGTACCTTCTAAGCCACGTTCCAATAACAACAACTGATCCTATAGGGTATTCGATGTTTTCTCCATCTATAACTGGGGTCTCCAATTTATTTTTGGCCTCAACACAATGACACAAGTAATAGTCCATTCCCTCTTCATTGTCTTCATCTGCAATAGCTTTATAAACATGCCCTACATTGATATGTGCAACAAATCTCTTGAAATTAGTTAGCATTATGAATACCCTACAAAGTAAGATAATAATAGTAATTTCAAAAACTAAGCAAGTAGATATATTACTTGGTTGAACTAGATCTGATAAATGGTTAAAGTTGACTGATGATTTCATCTATGTTAGTTCCAATGTCGTCGGAGGGCGATACATGTGAAGTGGGCTAAGATAACTTGTCAACCCACTCCCTTGACTCACAATAATTCCATGCTTGCATTGTACATAAAGAACAAAAGAATGTCATCTTAAGTGTATTGATACTCCATGAACCTTTATTTGATCTAAGGAAAGAGTGTAGCTCACTCAATCCTATTAATGTACAATAATCCTCATATGGTGCAATGTTAGTATCATCCATCAACTAAAAAAATCTACAGAATGAAGATGTACCTTCATTACTTGGACCCATCAAAGCATTGCACCACTCGACGATTGATCTTGCAACTATCAAATTTTCACTATCTTTATACTTTAACTCTTCTCATGTTAATGCTCTTTTCATGCATGCTCCTGCACCATCATGCTCCTCCTTTCCATGCCCAGTCTCACAAAATTTCTAGATATGTTGAACACCTATAATGACATGCATATTGTTCAACCAGTAGAACATGCATGAGTTCTTGAACTGTGTTGCCTAGTTATTCGACCATATTATATGTTCACTATATGCTATACCCCTCAGAGCCAAATCACTGTAGAACATCTAGAAGCAACCTTGCATGAAATTTGGAGAATGTGTGTGATCATCACTAATATAAAAGTGATACTCCCTCAATACCTTCCTTTGGTCCTCTGTATTATCAACTGCATGAATGAATTCTATGTGCACAAATAGTGAAACCTGTGTGGAGTTTTAATTCAGTGATTGCACCTCACTCTATGGTTGTAGAGTGTAGTTCTCTAAAAATTCAACCACTGATACTATGCTGCCAACTAGAAAGGTGTCCTTACATAACTTGAATTGTGTGTCCAGCCATCAGGCTCTATGGGTATGCCTTGCATACTCAGACACTATATTGTCATGAAACATGGACATAAAATGATACACTGGAATCTTCTAAAAAACCAAATCCGACCTTTTTTCTTGAGACCCATCTTTTGTAACATATGCCACTATTTTATACTTCCCAAACTCTACTATTTTTTGTCCCACCTCATTTGTTCTTCCCATATGTTGACATACTGGCATACGCTGCAAGCCACTACAACGCTCACATGAAAACTCCAAGCATGTTGTTCTATAGAATATTTGGCCATCCTCTATTTCACATAAAAAATTTATAAGAACTATCTTGAAGATGTTGGTGGGGCTTCTATGCCACAATCCTACAAAACATTATTAGTATGCCAATCTAAACATATAGAACGATAAACATCATAATGGTTAGAGAATTCAATATGTAGTCTACAACAACAAGTAGTGCATGTGTGATTTATCTTGACATAAAAAGGTTTGAGAATTTCAAAATATCTTTAACAAATACTAATTTGAGGATAATCCTGTTGAAATTTATGAAAAATTGGGTTTGAGTCATATCCAAAAAATTCTTTGGATGTGGCTCACAATTCCAACTACCGGTTCTCCTTCTTACCACATCCCTTTGGTTCGGAGATGGCCTTGTTTTATTCTTCCAATACTCTTCAATTAGTGTTCTCAATGCTTCAACAATTTTTTTATATTTTCGTGGTAGTCTCCTCGAGAATGCCCATAATTCATTTGAATCACTGCCCTCAATTATTTTTTGCCTTTGAACAACTCTTGATAAAGTTTTTCTACTAATTCTCATTTTTTCACTCATATTTCTAATGAGACGAGCTATCTTTGTTTGACTACTACCAAAGTTGATGTAATGGCACATTGGGTGACATTACTATCGTTTGAGTGTGAGGTATTTTCCACACTCTCATAAGTATCCATTATATTCTTCATAATATTGTTTTCACTTGATGCATTCAATGTTCTCAACACAAGAGTCTCCATGATGTTTCTATACTTTACATCGTGCATCATTTCAACAAATAGTTGACATCTTGCAGTCTCATTTAACCTTTCAAAGAATGATTTCCAAATCTTATCAGCATATCTTCTACAAGTGTGTGCTAGAATCTTACCTTCCATGTGCTGCAAAATATCCTCATCAATATTAATCAAATACTTTGGATTTCTATGAAAAAGTTCTGAGTGGTGTTCTCCTAGGTACATACATCTCAACATTAGGAATTTCATCAATATTTAATTGAGGTGGGCTAGATTGTGTACCTTCGTTCGAGGGTGGAGTAGCAGACATACCTTGAGGTTCACGTGGGGATGATGGCATACCTTCTTCATCAAATCCAAGTGATGATGTACTCTCAACTTGAGATGTGTTGGATGGTGTCCAACCATATTCACTTGTGATAGATGGTGTCCCTCCATATTCACTTGCGGTAGATGGTGTCCCTCCATATTCTCTTGTGCTAGATGGTGTCTCTCCATATTCATTTGTGCTTAATGGTGTCCCTTGGGTGGGCAGTAACTTTAAAGGGGTGTTCCTTTGTAAAAGCGACCTAATTGAAGGTCTAGGACAGTGTAGAAGCACTTGTTTGAAGGTTTTGTTCCAAAAGAGTTGTATGATTTTTTGTGATATGTTGTGTAAGGACATAAAGGGTGTTTGAAAATGTATTTGGTTAGTGGTTTCTAGTTTGAGATTGTGTGAGAAATCCAAGAGCTAGGGTTCTAAGAGTTGGAAATTTGTTTCAAAGGACTTGAATTGTGGTTGATGAATGATTGCCTCCCTCCTCTACATCAGCATGTGAATTCTATGAGGCATATTTTCCCCTACTTCTCAACCCTACTGCATTAGCAAGCTAGTGAGATCACTCACTAGCCCGCCAATGAGGTATGGTTGAGAAGCTAGGGGCAGTGTATGCCTCATAGATATGAGGTCTCATGGTGACCGTGAGACCCCATTTCTATGAGGCATGCACTACCCCTACCTTCTCAACCCTATCGCATTGTCAAAATGGTCTCATCACCTAAGCCCTCATTAAATTAATTAACCTTTGATTAATTTAATTATAATCCATGTCACATCCTCTAGATAATGCAACTTGCATAATAAATCATTTATTTTGATTTATTAAATCCCTATTTTCTCTCAACATGGCATAAAAGGAGAATATTCCCTCAAATTTGAATTTAAATCCAAGTGGACTTAGTCCTTCCAACAAGGAATTTATTTCACCTTACATGTCCTTGGCCTTGAGCCAAGTGACATTAACTCCATTTCCCTTCCCTCTAAACATGTCACTTTCAAATTTGAAACTCATAGCATTTATCATGCACATTGACCAAAATGTGTCCATTCCTCCTCCAATCACATATGGACATGTGGCCTCTTCTCATTGGTTGGTCTTTTGTCCCATATTCATCTAAATCCTTCAATCTTTCATTCTTCAAATCTATAAATAGAGGCCTCCTCTATTGCAATATCATCCACAATTTGAGTAAACTTATTATACACATTTTCATCTCCAAGCATAGTCATTTTCATCTCTCTTTATCAAGTTCTTAGCTAGGTTATGCAAGAATTCAACCAAAGTGGATCAATCATCATCAAGCTTATAGAGTTGGGAAAAGGCCAATTTCTACACACAATTGGCACCAACTCCCCCATGGGTTTGAGTGTTTGCATTGCTTAATTAGGATTTCATTTATCTTTTATGTTTTGTTCTTCATTTTTCCTATTATTGAACATTGTAAATGAATTTCATGGGGAATTCTTGTTCTAACTTGCATTTCAATCTAATAATGTGCTTGTTTGCCATGTTTGTGTAGGTATAGGATCAGGGTTCACATTTTGGCACTAGAAGGAGGGTGAACTTGAAGAATATAACATGTTTTTTGGTTAAATTCTGTTGTTTTTTGTGTTTTTTGTCTTCCCAGGTCAAACAGAGCCACTGGAGGTCAAACAGAGCCGTTGGAGGTCAAACAACGCCACTAGAGGAAATTACAATGCATTTGCAGTCTCTATTTTTCTAAACAGAGACATTAATTTCACCAGAGCACTGCTTGAACCCCAAACATAGCCGCATTTGCAAACAACACCACTGCAAAGGGCGTCGCCTTTGATTTTTTTCTTTTTTACCCAAACTTAAAATGGTTGTATCTTGGTCTTTTTCAAAGTTTTTTTTAAAAATGGAGTATAATTTCATAAGCTATCCAATGGTGTAGGTGCTTCTCAATTTTGATAGAGTTAAAATTTTCAAACTTTCACCTAATGTCAAAACACCATTAAACTTGGTCTAAATTTTAGGGTTTATATGCTTAATCGTTTATCTAACTCTCATATCTTCTTGTTTCTTGATTTCATCCAACATTTGGAGCTTGTATTACAGGTTTTAAAGGATCATGGAGCATGGAAGTCAAAGGAAAATCATTATTATATCATTATATCAAGTGTTTTTCAACACTTTGGGAGAACTTATAATCCCTTCCTAAGGATTTGATTGCCTTTATTCTTTTAGGTTCACTAAATTTCTTTTGGGCTCTAAAAAGAACACTAGAAAAGTTTTCAATTTTGCAAACAAAGGGCTTAACAATTGAACATCACTAGATTTGGTTTGAGGATTAACAATTGAACAAGGCAAATTTCTTATTTCATTTTGGTGCACTAAAAATAATCAAATCATTGCTTTGTGGACTTAAAATGAACAAGTGCTTTCTTGTCTTGTAATTACTTACCCAAGGCAATATCACTAAAAAGACTTATGTGCTTCTCTCGCGATTTATTGTAACCTTGATAATCAAAAGTCTTTTTGGTGATCTTAAATTGTGTAATTAATTGCCTCCACATTTCATTTAAATTTTAAAAATTGAACCAATCTTGTGAGTGTGAGAGTGGAATATTTCAAGTGTTCTCCCTTTGTTTTTCAATGAAGGTCGATTGAACTACGAGATATGCTTGCTCGCTTTTGTTTATCTTAGCAGGCCTGCCTTGTGGGAAAAAGTAATCACCTAAGGGAATGACCCAACTAGGAACACACTAAAGCCAAACGACTTCCACTCGAGATATAAGTGTGGATATTGGAACAAAGGCCAATATCACGAGGATTATTCCAATGAGAAGGGCAAAAATGGTCTCTCACCGCATGGATAGTCCCCCACGAATGGAATGCCTGCATTAAAACCCCTTGTTTAGCAAAGGCCAAAATCCTTAACCATTTTTTGGTGCAAAAGGTCATGCCCTTTGATGTTTCTCCACATAATATGTGATTCTATTGTAGAGATGAAAATTATGTCATGGGAGATTCATGGGTATTGATTCTTGGCTGACCCGAGAAGTGAGTGCATTGTAAGGGAGAGCCTGTGTGGTCAAGCATCTAATCATCTACACTGAATATGCATAACTAGATTTATCTAAGTGGGAACCCAACAAAATATTATCTCTTCAACCTAGGATTGTACTTGTTCTTGGAATCAAAACACATTGCTTGGACCCAAAACAATTTAAAACAAACATTCAACATTCAAAATCTTCAAAATTTCAAACCCTTTGGAGGAAACAAATATCCTTTGACAAATCTAAGTGCTCTTGCTTGCCCTAGGGATTCTATCCTTAGATGTTTTTATGTACTTGGGTTTAATCATCATTTTTTTTCACTAAAGTCAACAAATAGGAAACCATTCCCTTTATTTTCTCAATTTCCACATAATGGACGTTGTGGAATGAAAAGGAATTGAGACATAGACATTCAGTTTGAAGAGCATAGTCAAGAAAATGTTTGTGGTAAAAGGAATCAAACCTAAGCAATACAATAGAAAATTTAACCACACATGTGCTTGGTCCCTTTTGAGTCATTTGGTTTTCATGCAAACATTGGTCTTTTTGTTTGAACCACTTTTAGGGAAAATCATGTTCTTCAATGTCTTGGTCTAGTAAACAAGTCCTCTTAGGTTCATCTAGGATCAAGTCAAACACTTCACCCCATCCAAACATTTATCAAAATCCCATTTCACTAACAACTTTTGGAACTTTGGAAAACATCATTCATGCTAAACTTATAGGCAAAATCAACATCACCTTGTTTGACTTAACACACTTAGTCAAACTATCCTCTTGTGTATGAGTTTACTCTAGGATAACACAACTTCCAAGGGTTTGCAAGTTCATTGTCACTTTCTTTAGCTTAACACACCTAGTCAAATTATCATCAATCAAAATCAAATCAAATCAAGTCCTAAAGTCTAGCATTGATCCAAAGTTCCTAAAAGTTCAAAAACCCATACCTCTCACCCTTTCATCCTTCATCTCATCATTGGTCCTAAACACCTTAGAGGTTCACTTTTGCAACAAGGCCAAAACAAAAAATGGCAAATTCATTCAGCATCACATTGCAAGCACTCCAAAAAATGCATGCTCAATACCATACACAATTGCAAGAAGCTCAACAACAGACATTTCAACAATACCTACAACAATATCAAGCACAACAAGAAGCAACCCAATTACTAGCCCAACAAAAAGCTTTGTTGGCACATTAGTAACAAGACCAACAAAAAACATGGTTGGCACAAAAAATGAAGCATATCAGCAAGCCCTACTCGCTCAACAAATCTTGCAACAAATTCCCACCACAATTGTTGAAAATTATGATCAAGATCCTTCAACCAATGATCATGTTGAAAATGTCTCTACATCACCTAATGAGTTAGATGACATATCTCAAGAATTTATTTCAAAGCATGATCAACATCTTTCACCAAGTTCTAGCAATGATCCTTTCCAAAACATATGGACATCCTTTGACCTCATGACATTTGAGAAACTTCGTATTCCTGGTGAAGATATCCAAGAACCCTTTATAAGAAATCCATTCTTTTGAAATTGATCCATGTCAAGAACTTGATCCAAAACATGTCGAAAGCAATTCCAAAATTATTCAAGATCAAGAATTTGCATCTCCAAGCCACTACAATGATATAATGGACACTCTCCTATCTATACAAGATGATCACATCCACATAAAACATACTCCTCCATCTACCCATGAGATGCTTTCTTTGGATGGACACATAGATGATCTTCATTCAGAACATGATTCCTTTACTCCTAACATTATTACAAAAAAGAGCAGGGTATTGATTACTATAGTCAAACTCAATTATCAACACCAGGATTAGATATATCCCAAATTCAGACTAAGGACATCATGTATGAAGATATCTAGTATTATCCACTCAAGGTAACATGTCAAACATAACAGGATATTCCAGAGTCAGCAGAGCAACAAATTGAAATAACATCATCTACAGTAGTCATTTATCAGAGAATGCTTGCTAAATAGGAACTCTCAAAACAGGTAGAATCAAAGCATGAAGGTACTACTTCCAACATATTGGAGGAAACTTCATCTCAAGAAAACATCAACATAGCGAGTACGAAGGATCCTTATGATGAAACCAATGCCAATACTACAACCCACCATGTCATGAATCTCCATCCACCCATCACCCCATCCACGAATTGGGACCAACATCAAAATAAGGTTTTAAATCAAAGCACAAATAATGTTATCAAAGAAAAATAAGATAAGAAGCATATCAAACAAATCAAATACAAGTGGATACCAAAAAATACAAAGATAGATTATCACTATCAAACTCTTCCAGTCAAAGAAACTATGGGGAAAAATAAACAAGGGAAAAGTATCCATCAAAGATGTCCATAAAAGAAAAAGCAAGAATCTCAAGTGACGTACAAATTGTATCAAGTAGTTGGTCCTAATTTCATGCACACTTCTATATCCACCCATCATTGCTCATCTTCCCAGGTTTGGAGAGTCAAAGGTTCCAAGCTATCAACTAATCCATATTTTATTCCTAAACACACTCCACCATCTACACCTCCATGCATGATATCCAATTCTCACATTGACCACGTGTTGGCAACAACCCTTTATCATAAGGATTCAAAAGGAACTCTATCACGATGTGCGCACAAAGACAAAGTTATCCTTGGTATCGACAAAGCAGATCAAGAATCTCAAAAGTTGCATTCAAGTACACATATCTTGGCAAAGCAACTTCTTCAAGCAGGATATCGATGGAACATTATGAAATAAGCATCTACATCAATAGAACCAATTGGTTCAACATGAGCTTAAAATCTTTTAGCAAAAAATCCAAAAAAATATAAAAAAAAAAAAAAATCAGAAAAAGGATTGAAAACAGTAAAGAGAAAAAAATCATCCTCTAGTGAAAACCACTGGTGGCGCTTTGGACATATACCATAATGAAAACTTGGCAAATAGGCATCATGTGTAGAATTGAGAATCTACATGTGTTAGTTCAGGTGAAAGCATCTCATCCCATCAATAATAAATCCATTTATCCATGAACCATTTATCTAATCCATCTTTATCCATCTACATCTGTAGTCCAAATTATCTTGATCTTGACCAGGTTTGGTGCACACTTTACACTTGCTTATGGTAAACATCTTGACATGGGTCATTTTCATTGATCCTATCCTACCCAACATTGTCTAAAACATGAAGCATTATCCAAATGAGCATCCTTTATTCGAACACCTTATCACAAGATAATCCTTGGCATCCTTTGCATGCTTACCATATCCATCCATCCAAGAATCCACCTATGGCCTTCCATACATTGCTAGACACTAGGGGCAGATATTTACATCTTGCTTCAAGAATAAATCTTGATCTATGTCTTCACACTTATGTGGTGATCCAAGCATTGGCAAACGTGAAATCAAATTGGTCAAGCATTTGTGAGCCAAAAAATCCAAAGCACTAGCCCATGACACATTTTTACGAGAAGATGTTCCTTATCGAGCTTTATATTTCATCAAACATCAATCCAAACAATCAATATCAGTCACATCTAACTTGCGTGTCAATGTCACATCAAATCATCAAAACAATTTTGTTCCAAATCAAGCTTCAAAATTTTGATCAATCAAAATCCAATCAATCCATCATCATCTTGGGATATCCTTCCCAATCCTTGTGTTGCTTAACACCATCCTTGCATTGTTGTGTATCCTCAACAATGTTATCATCATCAATCTTGAAATCCTTATGTTGTTGAACACTTTCCTTGCATTGTTGTGTATCCTCAATAATGTTATCACCATCAATCCATCAATCAGATCAATGAATCCTAGCTTGGTTTTCAAAAAAATCCCAAAACAGAGCACTAATATCATCACATATCCATATCCAAATCATCAAAATCATGCGAAAATCCAAAACCATTCAAAAAATCCTTCAAAACATCCAAATCATATCAAAATAAAAAAGTGGCATCATCTTGTCGAACTATGTCGTCTCTGAGCTTGAACGTAGGCAAGGTTGATGTATGATTATCCCCCGAGACATTTTAGGCCAGTCCTTTAGGCATTCATCACAATAGAAATAGAAATCTGTTTGCATATCTATCTCATCAATAATTGAGTTTGTTGTCTTTATGAACTACGTCATCTCTGAGCTTGAATGTAGGCAAGGTTGATCTATGATCATCCCTCGAGACATTTTAGGTCAGTCCTTTAGGCATCCGTCGCAATAGAAGTGGAATTCTGTTTGCCTATCTATCTCATCAATAACTGAGTTTGTTGTCTTCCGAACTACATCATCTATGAGCTTGAACGTAGGCAAGGTTGATCTTTGATCTTCCGCTGAGACATTTCAAGACATTCCTTTAGGCGTCCATTACAATCTGACAATCTGTTTGCCCATCTTTCTCATCATTGAGTCAAGTCTATCACCAGTCGAATTATGTGGTCTCTACGTGTATAATGTAGGAAAAATTAATCTTTTGATCATCTCCTGAGACCCTTAGGATAGGGATTTAAGTTAGTCTCTTGTTCAAAATCTTGGAAATACCAAACACATTTGTAAAACATTTCAAAAATACCAAAAAAGTCTCAAAACATTTGAAAAAAACCCAAAATGGTGCACTCGTCTCATCTTGCTTTCACCCGCAATGATCATCACTCATAATAAATCAATTGTCACCTTCATCCTTTGGTGAGTTAGTCAAAAACAAGTCTAGCAAGTTCCAAAGTGAACACCCTAATCGTTAGAAGTCTCAAATCTAGGTCAGTAAACAAGCAAGTTGATCAATTCTAAGTATCAATAGCTTATCATCCAATCAATCTCATTAAAACCCTGATCACAACATGTCCTAGGATGCATCCTTCGCATGATGGGCATCAACATTAGGTATCACCTTAGTTTAGCCTTGGCTAGTAGTACAAAGAACATTAGCTTGTTTGGTTACTTTGTCTTGGTCTTTTTTGACTTATCTTATTTTGCGCTTATTCCAAGGACCTCTCGACGATGCCTAATCAAAACAAGTTTAGAGAGAAAGAAATGGGGAAATGATCATTATTATTTTTATTTGTTGTGCTTGTTGGATATTCTAGTAAAATAACTTGGCGAATACTTTCTTTGTTAGGTGCATCCTAGCAAGTTTTTCGTATGTCAAGTGTGAACGTGAATACTCCTATTTGTTTGTCGAGTCAAATTCCATTGCACTAGGTACAACGCCATCTTGGTTCTTAATACCTTGATGTATCGTACCTACGCGTGTTATCAAATATAAAGTAATTGTCCCTGTTAAAATCCCAACTCTTGGTAAGAAAATCATCATAATCATCATCATCTCTAATAAAGTAGGCTTGTTGGATCCTCTTCTCATCATTCTTTTCATTTTCTTCTTCTATCTTTACTAACATTTCTATCCAAAATTAGTGTGTTATATAAAAATATACACGAGGCTACCCATGGCCGATGACTGTCTATACATCATCAAAATTGTCTATGTCACATATTTGATCTTTCTAAAGAATTATCTTTCACCCTCTGATCAATAAAACCACTCCTCTCATATTTTATCGCGATCTCGATCTAAAAATTGAGCGTTTTCGCTTGATCTCTCAAGGGGGCAATATACCAACATAATCCTTCCGCTGGGGCATCCGAAAAAAATCGATAATTTTTTGAATTTTGATCACAACAGTTTATTCTGTGAACCAACGCAACAAGTGCATTGCTTCAAAGACATGAAAAATATACAAGTTGACCGACACACTTGATCCTGATTACTAACATCGTTGCATCCTGAATCACCTTCTCAGCTTATCATCACCTTAAAATCTCTTAATCGAATAAATCATTATTTATCTAATTAAGTCATTCTTCCCTATTGATTAAATTAATAAATTTAATTTAATTAACCCTACATCTCTATTTAATTAAATAATTCTTTTTATTTGATTAAATCCTTAGGGTCACCTTATTAAATTAAATAAATTAAACTTTTTTTAATTTAATAGCATCATCTCTCTTTAGTTAAATAAAGAAAATCCTTTATTTAATTAAACCTAAATCATTTTCCTCTCATCTTGATTTAAATCAACCCATAAATCTAAGTCAAAATGGTCACATCACCTAATCCCTCATTAAATTAATTAACCTTTGATTAATTTAATTCTAATCCATGTCACATCCTCTAAATAATGCAACCTGCACAATAAATCATTTATTTTGATTTATTAAATCCCTATTTTCTCTCAACATGGCATAAAAGGAGAATATTCCCTCAAATTTGAATTTAAATCCAAGTGGACTTAGTCCTTCCAACAAGAAATTTATTTCACCTTACATGTCCTTGGCCCTGAGCCAAGTGACATTAACTCCATTTTCCTTCCCTCTAAACATGTCACTTTCAAATTTTAAATTTGAAACTCATAGCATTTATCATGCACATTGACCAAAATGTGTTCATTCCTCCTCCAATCACATGTGGACAAGTGGTCTCTTCTCATTGGTTGGCATTTTGTACCACATTCATCTAAATCCTTCAATCTTCCATTCTTCAAATCTATAAATAGAGGCCTCCTCTATTGCAATATCATCCACAATTTGATAAAACTTATTATACTCAATTTCATCTTCAAGCATAGCCATTTTCATCTCTCTTTATCAAGTTCTTAGCTAGGTTATGCAAGAATTCAGCCAAAGTGGATCAATCCTCATCAAGCTTACAAAGGAGTTGGGAAAGGGCCAATTTCTACACACAATTGGAACCAACTCCCCCATGGGATTGAGTATTTGCATTGCTTAATTAAGATTTCATTTTATCTTTTATGTTTTGTTCTTCATTTTTCCTATTATTGAACATTGTAGATGAATTTCATGGGGAATACTTGTTCTAACTTGTATTTCAATCTAATAATGTGCTTGTTTGCCATGTTTGTGCAGGTATAGGATTGGGGTTCAGAATTAGACCCCATTTTTATGAGGCATACGCTGCCCCTACCTTCTCAACCCTACCACATTGGAAAGCTAGCTCACTCACTAGCCTGCCAATGTAGTAGGGTTGATGGTGCAAGAGAAAAGGGTTCATATTTTGTAAAGATTGGTTCAATAAGGGCTTAATTTTGTATTTTAATGTTTTGTGTTTATAAGACTTCGAATAAGGTCATATAGACCATTTTATAATATAGAGTCTTTTTAGAGGTCTTTAGGTGGTAGTGGAGTTCAATTTTCAGAATTGGAAAATATTGCAAAAAGTTATGAAAAATGTAAACCCTACCTTCTCAACCCTACCACATTGGCAAGCTAGTGGAGCATTGGAAAGCTAGCTCACTCAGTAGCCTACCAATGTGGTAGGGTTGAGGGTGCAAGAGCAGTGGGTTCATGTTTTGTAAAGATTGGTTCAATAAGGGCTTAAGTTGGTATTTTAATATTTTGTGTTTATAAGACTTTGAATAAGGATATATAGACCATTTTATAATATAAAGAGTCTTTTTAGAGGTCTTTAGGTGGTAGTGAAGTTCAATTTTCAAAATTGGCAAATATTACAAAAAGTTGTCAAAAATGTAAACTTGCTAAAAATGCAAAAATAACAAGATTGTGGAAGACTAAGAGTCATGTAATTGAAAAGATAGTTGGGGTCATTTTTCTTGGAGATTTTGAGGTTTTTAAAGTTTAAATTTATAATGTAGGTTCAAATGGAGGGGTGTTTGTTCAAATTTGAAGAAGAAATCAATAAAAACTTTCTCCTTTCTATGCAAATTTTCTGAAAATTGCTGCTCCTAGCCATTGTATGGTTCCATACAGAAGTTTTAAGTGCTGAAAGCTTTTTAAATTATTAGATCTATGTGTTAGATCCAATTTATCTTTGGAGTGAAGTGATTTCATTGCACTTTAAGAATTTTATTTCATTTTTACTAGAGGCAGGTTTGTTCAGCCAACCAAGGGTTTGAAGGCATAAAATGAGTTAAATGACTCATTCCACCTATTGTTTCTATTGTGGTTCATTGGAATGAGTCCAAACATGTTAGGATTATATGCATATGTACGAGTTTGAGTAGCGAATGAGTTTTGATGAAGTTTTGATTGCTGCCCCCAATAAATGTTTTGAGTTTTTGCTATGAAAGTAATGGATCCAAGTTGAAATTCATTTTAAATGCACTCAAGAATGTTGGAGATCAGTTAAAAAAGTGTGTGAAAACCTTTTACAAGTAGTTTGAAGCTTTCAAAGAGTAGGGGATATGAAGTTGAGTGTTTGGGCATGATGCCCTAGTTGCCAATATTATGCATTTGAGTGCAAATTGGTGGTTATGAGAAGGAAAGTGTAGTAAACACTTGGTGAAGAAATTTTTTAAGGTTGTTTAAGCTTGTGTAGGCCATTTGGAGCATGTTTGATTCTTTGGAAAGCTGAGATAGGGTGTGGGAATAGGACTTCCGATAAACCCTCCCTAAATTTGCTAAAAATGAAGGTTTTGTGAAAAGTGCACTCTATGAGCGGTTCCTTGGCTAAAGGTTGTAGATTTGGTGGTTTTAGAGGCTAGTTAATAACTGTCCACATGAATTTATGGCTGGTAAGTTTTTTAGAGAGGTGATTCTTTGTTAAATTGGCCTAGTTGGGACATTGTAGAAGCATGAATTTGAGAGATTCCTTCCAAAAGAGTTATATGAACTATCGAGATATTTTTGTGTATGCCTTAAAGGATATCTTAAAGCTATTTGGTTAATGGGTTTAGTGAGTATTTGGGTAGATTTGGTCAATAAAATAGGTCAACAGACCTACAAGTGAAATTGGGTGAATTTGTGAAGAATTGTTGAGATAAGTTTTTAAAGGTTGCAAAGCTGTTTCTAAAGACTTAAATTATGATTGACTAAATGTTTTGGACCCTGTACTACATTGGTTGAGAAGGTAGGGGCAGTGTATGCCTCATAGAAATGGGGTCTCATGGTGATGTACATCACCATGAGACCCCATTTCTATGAGGCATACGCTACATCACCATGAGACCCCATATCTATGAGGCATACACTGCCCCTACCTTCTCAACCCTACCACATTGGCAAGCTAGTCAGTGAGCTAACTATCTTTCCAAGCTCACTATCTTGTCAATGCTACCACATTTTGCATACATTTATATGAAAACATTCTTGTCAAATAATTCAAGTTCTTTATACATGCTTCCATTTTGATCCATGATTGCAAGGTAGGTTGCACCTTTCCCCATGTTGCTAACTTAGCCTTGAATAAAGAGTCTTGAAATAGTGGAGAGAAGGGTTAGAATCCCTTGTAGGTAGACTAATCAAGGAAACATTTAAAATATATCATAACATAAGTGATGAGGTAGATTTAGTGATGAGGTAAATTTAGAAATAGAGATGAAAACCAAAATAGTTTCAAAGATCTATCAATGTGGGAGGAGTATATTCCAATTTTTTAGAGACATGTATGGAAATTTGGGTAGCATAGACAAGGAAATCAGCTGCTTGGTATAACTATTTGAAAAAATACCTCAATAAAATCTTTGGAGAGTGGTATGCACATCCATAATAAAGGATTGAGAAATGATATTTTTTTTTACTTCCTTAAAACTTATGTCATATATCTGTGTATACAAAATGTGGAAGCATACACAAGGTAAGTCAATTGTTAAATAAAAAAATGCCTCAAAGAGATGTGGTTTAAAAATGTAATTGGCAAGTGTATAGAATTGTTTAATTTAAAATGTGCATTGACAACCTAAGGTTATAATGACAAACAGACAATGATCAACATGGAATATAAAAAATAAAATAAAAATGAAAGCAAGCCATAATAGAATGAAAGAAAATGTGTAAAGACTTCACATACCTAAAAAACTAGAGTTTCAAATGGAGGAGTTCTACCCAATTATGTAGCTTTTGCTTCTTCTTTCCTCAAATTCCTCAACAATTTGACTTTTTCAAAATCTGGTTCCCCTCCAAACTTCAATTGTATATCACTTTTGAATGGGGTTCAGACTTGAATTGATATTTTATGACTTTCAACATGAAAACTCTACTATTTCATGCAAAGGTGGTGTAAATATCATGAAAAAGTTGGTGGAATGTGAAAAACATGCATGCACACTTCACAACATCATCAAAAAGCTACTTTTTGATAGAGCACGTGCAAAACCAAGAGAATATGTAGAATGTGGGCCTTGAGATCATGGGTATATTGAGTTTTTTACCAGTTTTAGAGTAAACCAAAATGTGCTCGCATTATTTCATGCTAAAAATGGTCACATCTCTACTTCTTCAAAACGTGCTTGAGTTATGAGAAAGTTGGGTTTTTTATAGATTTATTTTATCTCTCTTTGTCTATACCCTCTATACCCTAATTCTATCTCTCTCCCCTCTACCCTCTACCCTTAACCTTGATTTTCTCTCTCTCTCTCTCTCTCTCTCTCTCTCTCTCTCTCTCCTACCCCCTCTCCCTCTCTCTCTCACTCACTCCTATCACTCTCCCCTCTACCCTCTACCCTTAACCCTTATACCCTCAACCCCTATACCCTAATTATATCTCTCTCCCCTCTATCCTCTCCCCTCTATCACTCTCCCACTCCATTCATATCTCTCTCTTAATTCTCTCCTCCTACCCCCTATCCATCTCTCAACTCTCTCTCACTCACTCATTCACTCCTTCTATCTCTCTCCCCTCTACCCTCTACCCTTAACCCTTATACCCTCAACCCTTAAACCCTAATTCTATCTCTCTCCCCTCTACCCTCTACCCTTAACCCTTATACCCTCTATCCTCTACCCTCAACCCTTAAAACCTAATTCTATCTCTCTCCCCTCTACCCTCTACCCTTAACCCTTATACCCTCTATCCTCTACCCTCAACCCTTAAACCCTAATTCTATCTCTCTCCCCTCTACCCTCTACCCTTAACCCTTATACCCTCTATCCTCTACCCTCAACCCTTAAACCCTAATTCTATCTCTCTCTCCCTCTACCCTCTACCTCTAACCTCTTATATCCTCTATCTCTGCTCCTCAACCCTTAAAACTTAATTGTATCTCTCCTCTACCTCTACTCCAACTTTATAATTTCTATCCTCTACCCTCAACACTTAAACCCTAATTATATCTATCTCCCCTCTACCCTTTACCCTTAACCCTTATACCCTATATAATCTACCCTCAACCCTTAAACCCTAATTCTATCTATCTCCCCTCTACCCTCTACCCTTAACCCTTATACCCTATATCCTCTACCCTCTATCTCTCTCCCACTCCCTATGTCTCTCTCTCGAGTCTCTCCCTCATAACCCATCTCCCTCTCTCAATTCCCTCTCTCTCACTCACTCCTATCTCTCTCCCCTCTCCCTTCCACCCTTAACCCTTATACCCTCAACCCCTATACCTTAAGTCTATCTCTCTCCCCTCTACCCTCTACCCTTAACCCTTATACCCTTTATCCTCTACCCCTCTATCGCTCTCCCACTCCCTTTGTCTCTCTCTCTCTCTCTCTCAATTATCTCCCTCCTACCCCCTCTCACTCTCTCAAGTCTCTCTCTCTCTCTCTCTCACTCACTCACTCCTATCTCTCTCCCATATACCCTCCACCCTTATAGCCTAATGCTATATCTCTCCCCTCTACCCTCTACCCTTAACCATTATACCCTCTATCCTCTACCCTCTATCTCTCTCCCACTCCCTCCATATTTCTCTCTCTCTTGAGTCTCCCCCTCTTACCCCCTCTCCATCTCTCAACTCTCTCTCTCACATGCTCTTTCTATCTCTCTCCCCTCTACCCTTAACCCTTACCCCTCTCCATCTCTCAAGTCTCTCTCACTCACTCACTCACTCACTCCTTCTATCCCTCTCAAGTTAGTCTGTCAATTTCACCGAATTGGTAAGCTAGTGGGCCCACTAGGTTGTCAATTTCACCCACTAGCTTCCCAATTTGGTGAAATTGGCAATGTAGTGGCTTGTTTGAAAAAATGGGTCAAAGAAATGGGGTCTCTTGGTGATAGAGACCCCATTTCGTTGACCCCCATTTTTTCAAACAGGTCACTACATTGTCAATTTCATCGAATTGGTAACCTAGCTTGGCCTATTTGAAAAAATGGGTCTAAGAAATGGGGTCTCATCACCGAGAGACCCCATTTCTTGGACCCATTTTTTAAAAATAGGCCACTACATTGCCAATTTCACTAAGTTGACAAGCTAGTGGGTGAAATTGGTATCCTAACTTGGCCTGTTTGAAAAAATGGGTCCAAGAAATGAAATCTCCCATTGATGTAAATCACCTGGAGACCCCATTTTTCGGACCCATTTTTTCAAACAAGCCACCACATTGCCAATTTCACTGAATTGGCAAGCTAGTGGGTGAAATTGGCATCCTATACATTGGACCCTCAACCCTAAACATTCAACCACGTACCCTCAAGCCATTACCCTAAACCCTAAACCCTTACACCCTAAACCCTTAAACCCTCTACCCTCTACCCTCAAAAGCCAATACAATAAACCATCAACCCTATACCCTCAATTATCTCTCTCACTCACTCACTCACTCACTCCTGTCTCTCTCCTCTCTACCATTAACCCTCTACCCTCTACCCTTAACACGTAAATCCTCCACCCTCTACCCTTAAACCCTCTACCCTCTACCCTAAACCTTAAACCCTCTACCCTCAACCCACAACCCTTAATCCCTCTACCCTTAAACCCTCTACCCTCTACCTAATCCTTCAACCATATACCCTTAAACCTACACCCTCAAACCTAATCCTTAAACCATATACCCTAAAACCTATACCCTAAACCCTCAACCCTCAACTCTTAACCCTCAACCCTTAACCCTTTAACCCTAAAATATCCACCCTTATACCCTAATTCTATATCTCTCCCCTCTACCCTCTACCCTTAACCCTTATACCCTCTATCTCTCTCCCACTCCCTCCATATTTCTCTCTCTCTTGAGTCTCCCCCTCCTACCCCCTCTCCATCTCTCAACTCTCTCCTCACACGCTCCTTCTATCTCTCTCCCCTCTACCCTTAACCCTTATCCCTCTCCATCTCTCAAGTCTATCTCACTCACTCACTAACTCACTCCTTATATACCTCTCAAGTTAGTCTGTCAATTTCACCGAATTGGTAAGCTAGTGGGCCCACTAGGTTGTCAATTTCACCCACTATCTTCCCAATTTGGTGAAATTGGCAATGTAGTGGCTTGTTTGAAAAAATGGGTCAAAGAAATGGGGTCTCTTGGTGATAGAGACCGCATTTCGTCGGCCCATTTTTTCAAACAAGTCACTAGATTGTCAATTTCATCGAATTGGTAACCTAGCTTGGCCTGTTTGAAAAAATGGGTCTAAGAAATGGGGTCTCATCACCGAGAGACCCCATTTCTTGGACCCATTTTTTTTAAACAAGCCACTACATTGCCAATTTCACTGAGTTGACAAGCTATTGGGTGAAATTTGTATCCTAACTTAGCCTGTTTGAAAAAATGGGTCCAAGAAATGGGATCTCCCATTGATGTAAATCACCTGGAGACCCCATTTTTTGGACCCATTTTTTCAAAAAAGGCACCACATTGCCAATTTCACTGAATTGGCAAGCTAGTGGGTGAAATTGGCATCCTATACATTGGACCCTCAACCCTAAACATTCAACCACATACCCTCAAGCCATTACCCTAAACCCTAAACCCTCTATGCTCAACCCTAAACCCTAAACCCTAAACCCTTACACCCTAAACCCTTAAACCCTCTACCCTCTACCCTCAACCCAATACACTAAACCATCAACCCTATACCCTCAATTCTCTCTCTCACTCACTCACTCACTCCTGTCTCCCTCCTCTCTACCATTAACCCTCTATCTTCTACCCTTACCACGTAAATCCTCTACCCTCTACCCTTAAAACCTCTACCCTCTACCCTAAACCCTAAACCCTCTACCCTCAACCCACAACCCTTAATCCCTCTACCCTTAAACCCTCTACCCTCTACCTAATCCTTCAACCATATACCCTTAAAC